>JAOPJM010002023.1:7798335-7808534 GCA_027124095.1 Muusoctopus leioderma | reverse complement strand
TTCTGCAAAGATTCTATTGATTTTTGTGGTTGAAATTCAAAACTACATCAATTAGATCTATAAAAAAATAAAAAAAACGGAAATTTCAGGGGGTTAGGAGTAAGAACGAAGGTCCACGATGATATTGACAATGGTGACGACTGCTTTCTAAAGTCGTAAACATTCAAATTAACCCGGTTATATATATTTTATGTAAAGCAAATAGGTTTTAATTTTTGCCTAGATAAGCAGCAGTAACTGGCTGGCTGTGACGATGGCTGCTACTGCTGTTTACTTCTTCGGAGATATTACTATTTCTATCAGTGGCAAGTAACGTTGTGCAAATAGCAAAATTATGTTAAATTTTCGGGTGAATAGTAAATTGCATATACCTATGACAGTTGAGAAATACCGACTCACACGGCTTGTTGTCCTCTACCCATATGTGGCTATAGTTGCAGGCTATATCTTTAGGAGGGGTTGAACTCAGAACTCCAATATATACAAGAGGAGTTGAACTCAGTACTGCAAGATAACAAAACACTCATGAAATATATCGATACTGCCACTGTTTACAGCTGTGAAATAAATAACACCATAACGTGCGTATATAAAGCTCAGTCCTTGAAACGTTAGTATCCTGGCCGGTCGTCGTCTAGACTAGTTGTTCGTCACCATAGCACATCAGCTAGGTCATTCATCCATTTTGCCAGAAAAATGATATTCATACGACTTGAATAGTTGCAGTTCTTCTTGCATACGAAGTTGTTTTTATTGTATGATACAATAGTTTAAAATACCTCGGCCTTATTGAATGACCTATTTTATTGTAGTATGAGGTAGTTTGATTAATAAATTACTGTTGCATTAACAGTGTTTTATTTAAATACCATAATGCACTGCAGAATATATCTAAAGGTTTTAGCCAACGCTGTATGAATAGACAGATGTAAACAACTTGTCTTAATATACAATGTTTTCGTGGAGAGAAAAAAATAGGATCAGCTGGACTACTTTCAATCCTGTGTTGGGATTTCATCAGTGACCGAGCACTCTCTGTCCAAGGAGACTGCTTATAACCCACTATTACTAAGGGCTAACGTTAATCAGATAGACCGATTTGCACATATAACGTATTCGTGGTAGCTGGGTTTATACGCAGTGGACATTTAAAGAGTGTTCTTGTTCGCTGATGAAATCCCAACATAGGATTGAAGATAGTCCGGTTGATCACTAATTTTCACTCCGCGAATATATTGTATACTGAGGCAAGTTGTTTACATCTGTCTATACATAGTGTTGGCTAAAACCTATAGATACATTTCGTAGTAAGGCAGTGAACTGATTGAGCCGTTAGAGCGTCAGAAGAATGTCCTGCAGTATTTTTTCCGGCTCTCTGCGCTCTGAGTTCAAAACCCACCGAGGTCAACTTTACCTTTCATATTATCGAGGTCAATAAATAAAGTGCCAGTAAAGTACTGTGGGTCATATCTCTCTCCCTCTTTCTCTCTGTCTCTCACTCATAATCGGCTGCGCTGTGAGAAGGGTGTGGGGGTACTACACAGAGTGTACCTTCCATCCAGTGCAGCCACTTTCACTCTATCGCAGAGGAGGTGTGGGGTCGCTGACGCCCTGGTAAAGTATGATACATAATGAATGAATATTGTGTAGTAGAATATATTATGAGGTAGTTGTCTCTCTTAAATACACACTAAATTCTAGCCAAGGGTTAGGTGGTTTACTTGTTAGAAGTGACACCGAATTTGATATGTTTATAGTCTTTAAGAGAAGTAGCAAAGAGTTGTTAGTTAGGTGTATAGTCATACAGCTTGATATATAATCATACAGTGACTAGGTGTATAGTCATAAAGCTATATTAATAAAGACACGAGACTTGTTGAAAGAGGACACCACTATATTAGATATTATACATAAACGTTATCGAAGACGAAATGTTTTCTCGATATCTCACGAATCCCATATTATTTCAATGACCTGTCATAACTTTGGTGCCTTCTCCTTCGAGGTAAAAGACAACTGGGTGAGGTACAGCTTCTTGTAATACGTTTAAATAAAAAATGTAGTTCCTCTATGGTTTAACTGACGTTATACTTCCCATACAATTAGAAGTGTATACTGCGTTCTTATTTAGATAAAACGTAACCATGGCGAAGGAAGTCAAATGTTTCCTTACCGACGTTTACATTGATGAAATGATTTCATAAACATTTGTTTCTGCTTGTTTCTAAATTCAGAATATCATTACTTTCATCTTTGTTTAAAATGGAAGATATTTATAGTTTCCTTTTCTTTTTGTGTCTTTCTTTAGAAATCAGAAACGTGAACTTCGTGATTTTATAAAATGGCTAGTTACCTTCACACACAGGATAATGCGAAGATATCGTATGAGACGATTCCTGAAAGAATCCGTAGTTGGGCAGAAAAATATCCGAATAAACCAGCACTCGTTTCGTATGATGCAACATTCAAAAGACACCAAATAACCATGTAAGTATATGTGAAAGTAGACTACAAATTTGAACTACATAATGACCGAATAGGTAACGTATTAAATTCATAATCCATATGTTTGTATCTCAAAACACTCATTTCTGTTGTATAGAAATATGTATTTGTTTATATATACTTGGGTGCTGTACTTAAATCTATATCAATCAGCTTAAATTGTTGTTGCCTTTCCACAGTTCAGCCCTGATCGAGCAGATCTATGATCAAAGGTGTTCCATCCCCGACGATTGTCTTGTATATCTAATGGATTCTGATGGGTTCTCCGCCTGTTTCGACGATGAATGTCCCATTGTTCGACCAACGGAACGCCCTACCCATTGAATTAACGTGTAAGCGGCTGAGCATTCCACAGACACGCGTTCCCATAACGTAATTCTCAGGACGAATCAGTGTGATACGGCTGGACCTTTTTAAATTACAGGTACAGATTCACTCAGAAGGCTTGGGTCAACCCAGAGCTATGGTAAAGACACTTGCCTAAGATGCCACGCTGTGGGATCGAACCCGGGACCTCGTGATTGTGAAGCGAGCTTCTTAACCATTCGGTCATGCTGCGCCCATGTATATCTAAGACTACATTATCTAACATGTCCTTTCCTAAGAAAGTTATTGTAATTTGAAGGATATTTGGCTGCTCTTTCTAGCAGGTCGAGTGACCACGTAGGGGCTCTCTTGTTGGCCCGTTTACTTCGGTGTTGTACTTACCAGTATGTCACTCTAGTTACGGACGTATTGTACTTACATGTATGTCACTTCATTACTTGGGTGCTGTACCTACCTGTATGTCACTTCACTTGCAAGGGTGTTGTACTTAACAGCTTGTCACTTCACTTACTTGAGTGCTGTACATACCTGTGTGTCACTCTACTTACTGGGGTGTTGTACTTGCATGTAGGCCACTCTAGATACTACGGTGTTGTACTTACCTGTATGTCACTCTAGTTAAAGAGCTGTTGTTGTATTTACCTGTAGGTCACTTCACTTACTTGAGTGTTGTACTTATCTGTACACCACTCAGAAACCACGAATGGTTTAGTTGTATTCATACGAAGAAGTTGTAGCTGATTATATATACAAGAAGTATTACACATGGCGATACCAGTCTCAGAGTTCATAGTCCTGTGTTTTTAAATGCTGCCAAGCGCAACTGATTATTTAATGTCGTATTTATTTTACACACGATCACCTGTTGAAAAATCGTTCAAACAACCTCTGAATAACATGTTTTATTGGTTAGTCAGGAGGGAAGAGCAGCGTCCATCACCCCTTTTCAGGGCCACCGAGACTAGTTGGAGGGAGGAAGGTATCCTCAGACTGGAGACCTGGCCCGAATGTTTGCAACAGAGTCGACTCCACTAAAGGTGCCCAAGGGTAGCCAGGCGGTGGTGTTAAACCGGGCGACGGATTAAGTCTACCACCCATGTAGGCCACAGCGGGATTTGAGGCCTGAACGCAAAGAGCCCGAACAAATGCTGCAAGGCATCAAATCCGATGCTCTAACAACTCCACCAGTACACCACCCTTATCTATCAGTACACCACTTGCATCTTATCTATCCGAAAGGATGAACGGCAAAGTTGACCTCGGTGGGATTTGAGCTCAGATCGCAGTGAGCCCGGACGAATACTGTAAGGCATTCTATCCGACACTCTAACGACTGTCGATTCACCGCCTGAACATTCATTCCATTTAGTACGATACGTCCTAATACACTTGAAATTAAAATTATAATAAGCTCCAGCTATCTACCACTAATCTGAAGGCGGTACTCCAGCAAGGTCTTAGCTAAAATAAACGAAAAAAGTTCAATATTCTTAATGGTAGAAAACTGACAGAGTAACTAAGCTGTTGTTTAAAGACTTCCACTGGTACCAAAGACTCTGTGTACTCAGTTGGAGATCTAGATTAAGTATTCAGTACTATATCAACAACTGAATGGATGAAGGTATGTTTAATGACATACTCCAATTAATTTTGTGTTCTATACCTCAGTGGGTCGGTGACCTACCACAGAAGATTTCGTTTTCATGTGTATCAAGTAGAAGTCAGTTGGACAGAGCCCTACTGCATCTAAGCGTTACCTACAAGAGCAGTGGAATTCAACACTCGTCAATTTTACATTGCTTTCACTGTTTAGAGCAACAAGTTATTCATACAGAGCGGTACATGTTTGCATCTTATTAGAATTGGCTATTTCGGAGATTACTACCTTAGCCATACGGATGGGCCGTTGACATGATACGAACCATCGGCCGTTCCTATCATTTAGGCAATCAGACATCCGATACCATAGGTCTACCTAATAGTATATTATTTTAATTACTTAAACGTACCAGAAACATTCCTAAATAGTAGAAGAATTCCTACTTTTGACGCCATATTTATACATTTTTATTAAAAGACTGATGTTTATTAAATTGCATATATATAACGGTTATGTGTGTATGTATATATAGTTTTGGCGATCTTGGAGTGTAACGTGCCTTTTCGTTTTTGCAGAGGTAGTTTTTACTTTCATTGGGACATCTCATCGTTAATATATCAGCTTTTCACGGTTGTCTGTGTTTTCTCCGACCTTTAGATTTTAGTTTGTCTAGGAGCAATAGATGTATTCTGTAAGTGTTTATTTAATTCGTGGATTTACTGTGCCATAATATAAAAGTACTTTGATTTGCTGTAAATTACACACTTGAGTTTTGTGGTTGTCGAGCATTGATAACAAATGATCTTTGCTATACGCGAACAATATTTCCTTCACTTGTTTAAAATTATTATTGCTACAGCATTATTATTGATATTGATATTATTCATTTGCGGAACTGAATGCAAAGTTAAATGTATGCGAAAATGTAGGCGCTGTGTTGTACTCCAAGATCGCCTCTAGTTTATATAATTGTAAAGCAACACAGATACATTTATTGGTAGTTAAAGCACACACACACACACGCACACACGCACCCCCACACACACTTATATATATATATACATACATACATATGTTGTTTGACCTTTGGTCATCATTTTCATAATGTATTCCTGTTGTTTATGGCGTAGACCAGCGATGTGCAACTTTGTTTTCTGCCATGGCCTACAATCATTTTTTAAAATATCATCCGTGGTCCACCGAATGTTGACTAAATGAAAACAAAAATCAATGTATGACATGCCAACTATTTTCCTATCACTCTCGCATCCAGCATCTCAAATATGATGGAGTCAGTCCATTAACAACAACCTTACCCATCATTTTGAATCTCTCTTCCTCCTTAATGACCACCAGTACGGCTTTCGTAAAACCAGATCTACTGGAAACTTACTCTTCTATGTCCCTCACCAGTTGCCTCTCACATTCGAAAAATTTGGCGAAAACAGTGTTGTTGGCCTCGGCATCAGCAAAGCTTTCCACCGAGTCTGGCGCACAAATCTCCTGGCAAAACTACCCACCTATAGGCTCCATATGTCTTTTATCTCTTGAATCGGTGACTTCCTTTCAGATCGCACCATCGTGGTTTGTCATGTTGGGGCTCTCACTATGAGTCATATTCTATCAACTCTGGTTTTCTCTGTGATTTAGTTTTGTCACCTCCAGCAGCACACACTTCTAGGCAGGTGATGTCTCTCTTCATTCCTCCCTAACCTTCCGCACCCAAACGCCACCAACATGCATCCCATAAACGTAACGTTAAATCTGCACTGACTCCATGAACAAAGAACTCGCAAACATCCTTCAATGGTGTGATGCCTTTCTTGTACGCTTCAACAGCACAGACACAATCACTACACATTTAAAAAAAACAACATTAACGTACCACCCCCTAAACACGAATAGCACGCAACTAGAACCCTCACCGAGGATGTCTCCAGGCGAAAACACATCATCGACATAGCCAAAGCTGCATCACAAAGACTGGCTTTCCTCTTCAGAGCTAGAAAATACTTCATCCCCAACAACTACTAACTCACTACAGCTCACTACAGCGCTCAGGCGAGAGCCACAATGGAATACTGCTCTACATCTGGGATGGTGCTGCTGCTGCTGCTGCTGCTGCACACATAGACATCCTAGATCGCATCCAAAGAAAGGCCACTCCACTAACAGGCATGAAGTCGCTTACCAAAGCGCTCCCGCATTTGTCCCACAGACTTGCTGCCTCCTCTCTCTACCTTTTATACCGTACTACAATGGCTTCTGCTCCTCAGAGGTGCCTGGTCTTGTGCCACATTCATTGAGGCAATCCTGAATCACTTGTTTCTTCTCCTCCTCTCGTCACGCATAGTGTGTCCACCCCTTAGGCTCGCACTAACCACTAACCAACAGCCTGATTTCCTATAATGCAGATGTTTCTCCTGCAGCCGTCTACTTGGAAACAGTTCAAGGCGTGCGTTAACCACGTTGATCTCGCCGGTCTCGGAGGGCTTGCGAAGACCTTGGGCCACAACACCCTTCATCCAGACCAAGGCGATAAAAAAATATAAAAATAAAACCTCTTAATTGAATATATAAATGTATGATCTTACTTTTTGAAATGAGTAACGAAGTTTTAGTAGCATAATAATTGAATACATTGTTTGTCTTTGCAGGAAAGAGATGTACGATGGTGCGGTGAAGTTTGCCAAGGCTCTGATGAAACTAGGAATTAAAAAAGGGGAGAAGGTTGCATATTGTGTTCCCAACTGTGTGGAATGGATGAGTTATGATATTGGAATCATGATGACGGGAGCATATTCTATGAGATTAATGTTTGGGTTAGCAGATATGACATCTGTTTTAGAAGGATGTAGTGCAGTTGTGTTTGGTTCCAAATCTATTTGGGACAGTTTTTTATCTATTGCACAGATAAACGACAACGGAAAGGTGAATAGTAAAGCGTGTCCTGATCTGAGATTAGCCATTGATGTCTCCAACACACATAGATCAACTAATGCTTTATCTGCATCTAAGTTAATGTCACAAATAAGTGACGATGACACAACCGAATTTCCTTATATTGATCCAGACGAGATTGCTTTAATCAATCAGACTTCCGGTACTACAGGTGTACCTAAATGTATTTGTCACAGCCATTTCAATTATATAAACTTACCAGATACATTTCTTACTGGTGCTAGTGTGTCTTCTTCAGATGTCGTATATAGCAATCGCCCTATGGGATATATTGGAGGATATCCTTTCGTGATTTTAACCAGAGGTATCTTACATGTCACTGGAGATGTAGAAATGTTGAATGATGCAAATAATTTCGATTTCGTCGTAGATATATGGAAGCAAGAGAAATGTACTATTGTTGGTGTTGCACCACAGGACTTGAAACGACTTGGTAACCGTGGGTTCCGTGTAAAGACGATATTGTCAAGTGGTGATATTCTTACACGTGATGCAATAGAACATTCTTTTAAAATTGCAGAGCAGTTTGGAATTGTTTATGGAAGTACTGAAGCTTTGGTTATAGCTTATAGAATGTTTACTCCTGAAAATATTTCAGAACATCGACAAGGAATGCTGGGTCGGCCACTTGAAGGTACAGAAATCAAAATTGTTGATGATAAAAAAAAAGTTGTGGATATCGGTAAGACAGGTTATTTGTATTTTCGAAGTAAGTGGACAACAAAAACATTTCTAGATGGTACCTCGAGTCTAGAAAATGGTTGGTATTCAATGTCAGATATTTGCTACTTAACAAAAGATGGTGATCTCATAATGATTGGAAGAAGTACAGACTTTATTAAAAAGTGTACAGTAAAGTTATCAATTAAGCTTATTGAAGATTATGTCGGACGTCACCCGAGCGTAGATGCAGTGGTTGTCGTACCAATCCCAGACAAGGACGTTGGTGAACGTGTGTGTGCATGTGTTACCATTCTACCAGATCACGTGTTCAATGAAGACGAATTGAAGAAGTTCTGTGTGGAAACAATGCCACAACCAACTAACTTTGATTGTGTATCGATGCAACCTGATTATATTTTATATTTTCCTTCTTTTCCAATTTTGGCTAGTCGTAAGTTTGACAGAAAAATGATAAAAACTTTGGCTCTTAAAGAGGTAAACGATTCTAATAATAATTAATACTCAATTAAGACTCCCAGACTAATAAATTCCTATATTTATATGAAACTAGTGCCTATGTTCAAAATTACGTTTGTTCTACAGAACTATAGCACAATGCGTTGAAGACATAAAAGCAACAGTTAATGATTTTTAACCTTCTGCTTAGCTATGATTTATGAAAAAATCTGTTTATTTTAGTTTTAGTCAATTCTGAGATCGGAAATCTTTAGCAATGAAGCAAACAAAACAAAAACAGTTGCACATTATATTTTATCCAAATTTCAATTATATATTCCCTCCACCCCGCTTCCCATTTATTTTGATTAATTAAATCATACGAGTTTTAGAAATTTGAAACTAACCCCCGCTTAAAACTAATTCCCCACTTTTTGCTTCAATGAATATTATGAATCAATATAGGAATTATATGTAATAAATTATGTTGTATTATTCGTTATATTTTGGCAACTTTTCAAAGTAAGACAGCCTTACTTCTGAGCGGTAGCTGACAGTAAATAAATGTTTCCCACACTCAAATGCTTTAATTGTATATTTTAAAAGATTTTAAAATATTAATTCCGTATGTGAAAGAATGTCAGTTGGCTGAGTGATTAGGGTGAAGGACTACTCCAGCCAAACTTCGATAGTTCCTGATTTATCAACGTTGCTTCGGTTTCATGTCAAATATATCTTTTGTAATTAACCAGATAAGGTTATCGTCCATGACTACTCTAGGCCTTGCCAGGCTGGTGAGATTAATACAGTTGATGTCCAGCTTGAATCCTTTTCGGTCGACGTCGGTCGAAAAAGAGGGAAACCTCACGTGGTTACTCGATCCACAGGAAACAACAGCCAAATCTCCATCAAACTACTTGTGAGGTACTGCTGAATGATTTCCAGCATGCAAAGACTAGGGAAAAATACCCAAGAACGTTCTCTGTTTGGAAACCAAATGGTAAGGTCGATGCCAACTACTCAGTGTAATTGGCGTCGACCTTACCAGGACACATGCATGGCTGATTGGTTAAGAAGTTTGCTTCGCAATCATAAGGTCTTAGGTTCGATCCCACTACATGGCATCTAGGGCAAGTGTCTTTATCATAACCTCGGGTTGATCCAAGCCTTGTGAGTGAAATTGGATAGACGGAAACTCTTTGGAACCCCGTCGGATGTATTGTACCAGTATTTCAAAGGTCCAGCCTTGTCATATATTGTGTCACGTTAATTCGGTTTACGAATTATGTTAAGGGTACACATATCTATGGAATACTCAGCCACTTACAAGTCAATTAACGAATCAGACGTTCAGTTGATTGAACAACCGAATGCGCATCGTCGAAACCGACGTGAGATCAATCACCATTTCTAGTATGTAGTTACATATCCCTTTACATCCTGAGTTCAAATCCGATCTGGCTCGGCTTTGCCTTTCATACATACAAGGTCGACGCAATAATAAGTGCCACTCATAAAATGGGTCGATTATAGGGAATATTATTATTATGAAAACTTTTCCTTGATATATGCTGTATTTACACATTATCCACCGGGTGTCACCCAGACAACTGAGGCAGATAACGGATATGATGTTCTTAATACTTTTTTTTTTTTTTTTTTTTTTTTGAATGTTCAATAAAGGTGT
>JAOPJM010002023.1:7720143-7733421 GCA_027124095.1 Muusoctopus leioderma | reverse complement strand
CTACTACTACTACTACTACTACTACTACTACTACTACTACTACTACTACTACTACTACTACTACTACTACATAACATGGTGATCTGTATTGAGTAACAGCAACATTTCTTGTATTCAAACGAAGCCAGAGGAACTGATTAATTTGCTTGAAACAACAATTAAAATGATATCCAAATAGGTAGCAGCTGTGATGCGGAACCAACGTTGAAATGAAGCATCGCAATATGAGAACCATTCTAAATGCTGCACTACACCGTCCTACACTGTACTACAATGCATTGTACTGTACTGAACTGCATTTCAACGCTATACACTGAAGCATATACAATAATTAAATAGCAACATATTGCACTGTTACCCTTCCTTTTACTACACACATTTGTACACATGATCACTATACTTCATTACATAGTAAAACAGTGAGGGAGGTTCTCGAGTCAACGTGAGAACCTCTACGCTGTTGCTTGACCTTCTATATATAGCACCCACATCTTTCTCAAATCAAGCCATAACGTCTTAAACATAAGTACACATTAGATAATGTTGTCCTAGATACATAATGCATGAACATATAGACGGGATGGTGATGACGTGAAATGATTTAGTAATAGGATTGCTCGATCAGTACTGAGCAAAGATTAAACAACAATAACAGCAACACCAATAACAACAATAATAACAACAAAAGCAATAACAGCAACACCAATAACAACAACAACAATAACAACAACAATAACAGCAGCAACAATAACAGGTACAATCCATCCGACGGTGTTCTACATAGTTTCCGTCTACCCAGATTCACTCACAAGGCTTGGGTTGACCAGAGGCTATGGTAAATACACTTGCCCAAGATGCCACGCAGTGGGATCGAACTCGAGACCTCGTAATATATATATATATATATATATATATATACCCCCACCCACACACAGAGCGATTCCAATAACTTGTCAGTTCTTAAAAGTAATATGTTCAGCGCAAGTGAAATTGGTGAAAACTGAAGCGGAAGACGGTCAACCGACTAGAAATCCTAAACAAACTATCAGATATCAAGCTTCTACAACGCCATCAGCTCCAAACTCAGGTCAATTTGAACTCGTTGCTGCAAGCTACCAAAACACTCGTATATTATGCAATGTTACTAACTCTGGTGGCGAGTGGCTTTTACATACATTACGTATTTACAATTTCATTGTGCTGGCGATTTCAGAGTTAAATAAATTGGACATGCATGCAGCAACGCAAGATACGAAAGTTTTGACCCTTCGGCTAGTAGAACGTCCTTTCTATCAACTCAGTATACAAACTGACACTCACTCACATAAACACACACATACACATATACATATACACACAGTCGGACAGCGATTGATTGTTTCTATAACAATGGCGATATTTGATATTGATAACAGGAGCAGTAATTGAGTAAAGCACTAGATTTTTATCTAGATAAAAAAAGCGATATCAAGGTGGATGTTATACTAGTCTGTATAATACAAAAAGAAAACGATTCTATGTATATTCTCATTATAGTTAAAAGCAGCAGAAAAGCGTTCAAGTAAGGAGAGAAAATGTTATTATAGATCACGTTTGCTATCTTGTGTTAGATAATATTATCTTTCATGAAACTTCACACAAATATCTACTCGCATGACTAGCTATATTATTGGTACAACCTATAACACTCTATTCGCATTGTAATCAAATGATCCCATATAGACAAAAATCAACTAAATACAAAATCTCAAGAGTGGTTTGCATGAAACTATTCTAGTGTTGTTCACTTTATTCATATTGGTTACTTCGTTACTTTAATGGCATTTGGTAGATAGATAGATCAATGAATATATTGTTAGATATAAAAATATAAATATATAAATAGACATATATGATTATAGATAAATATTGTGGCATATAGAAAGATACATGAATAGATAGATCAACAGGGAGATACATAGACGGTTAGGTAGAGAGGTAATGTTATGTGAATGAAATCTGAGCTATATATATTTATCAGAAGATAATTCTAAGAGAAACTATGTTAATTCTGTAAGTTTGTGAATGTTATCACGAGATGTTTG
This sequence comes from Muusoctopus leioderma, assembly GCA_027124095.1. Taxonomy (NCBI): domain Eukaryota; kingdom Metazoa; phylum Mollusca; class Cephalopoda; order Octopoda; family Octopodidae; genus Muusoctopus; species Muusoctopus leioderma. The sequence continues at coordinate 7,731,337 of JAOPJM010002023.1, read as the reverse complement.
GTAAAAAATGCTCCCTCACTGGTTGAAACCATATCTCTTCAGTCCAGGGGAGAGGAACCTTTTTATATTTGAATGCTGCATTGAATTCAGTGTAATCGAATAAAGCTTCATGAATAAATGTTATTAAATATACGGAGACAGGTAATTACATTTATTGTGAAAATGTAAACCTAAATGTTATTGACTTTTTTTAAGATTGGCTTTGCTTTTGCTGGAGAGTGTTTGGCCATTTGGTGTTACCATGGATGACCGCGGTTTAAGAGGGTCTTCCGGACGCCTATCCATCAGTCGGGATGTTAATGGTGTCTTAATTTGCGCTAGATGGGAGAAGGTGGTTTCACAACAATAAATGACTGAGAAACAAGTATTCATCGTACAATTTACCACAAGCGTGGGTATTCTATAGCAATTTTCCATATTTCAGTGGGTTTCTTATTCGTATCAAACAGAAGTTTTAAAGTATTAGCTTCTGAGAGCTCAATTTCCATCTGTATCACATTCAGTGCCCTGAGTGAGGCTGAAATTATCATTTCAGCGTGAGGTCATGCTTCAGAAAATCAGTAAATATTTCACTGTATTCTTTAGTTAACGAGTCTATAATAGCAGTGTAATCAGCAAATATTTACCATAAGTCCTCCTGGTCAGCAATAACATTTCTAAATAGGAACACGTATTCATCAGAAAGTTCCATTTGGTTTCGAAAAGAATGTTAGCTAGTTGTCCTTCTCGTATGGCATATTTGTGTTCCTTATGAGTAGCATAATATTGACGCGCATTAAATTTCTTTTGAGTAGATATTGTAGTATCGCAAAGCCAGAAACTAATTTTATATTTAGCAGAACCAATATATAATTGCAGCTCCCAATCATCATTAAACACACTGCTTTTCTTCCTTCAGCGTGCTCGTAGTAGTCTGTTTTGTTATTTATATGTGGTAAAATGTGTGGTAAGAAATACAAAACACTCAGAAGCAATAACACACTCTGAAACAGATTACCAGATAGCATCGAATAAGGTAAACACCACATCAGTAGAGGGTTCAGCGTTGCCAAATACTCGTTACACTACAAATTTGGCACAGCTATGCATTTCTCTATACTGTACATGAAATGTTTACATGAGATGATATCAGAAAATTGTTAAACCAGGCCTATAAAAAAGTACACCAGTAACCAGTAAATAATGTATTTCAATACCGCATGCAATTTCATTTGAATTTCATCTAGTGTCTCAAAGCGGTGCCCCTTTAGCTTCGATTTAATTTCATGGGAAATCGCCGAAGTCACAGTTCAGGCGAGTACGGAGGTTGTAGAAGGATAACCTTATTTTCTTTGTCAAACACTGCGTCATCTTGAGGGAGGTGCTATTCCAATTATGTGAGAGTGCTAGTGGATTGTTCAGCGGTGATCCTCATGGATGGGTCCTCTTTTTCCACATTTTTCTGGGGTATTGGCTGTGATTGGTCACTCTTAAAAAAACGACACTCGATCGACTTTGAAACGTGCGTGCCACTCAAAAATCTACGTTCGACCGAGAGAATGTTCGTACAAAGACTGACAACACATTATGGGTGCATACGTAGCAGATTTGCCGATATTCATGCAAAATTTGACACAGGCGCGCTGCTTGATACGTCAGCCATCGTAAAAATCGTAGAATCATCGTAAAAATCATCGCAGCACAACATTACAAAAGATCCCGTAATAGTTTGACACGAGAAGAGAACATGAAGCCTATTTGTAGACTAATTCAGTAGGGTGGCTAACAGTGATCGTCAGCTGCGCACGCAATTTATGTTGAACAGTATAATCACAGCACGTGCATTCCATAAACCTTATGATAACACCTCGTATTTTTGAAAAAGCCCAAATGGGAATTTTGTTTCTGTAGATATTTTTGTGACAATTTAATAACATTATAAATAAAATGCTATGTAATCCATAGAAATGTATTTTTTAATGTAAAATCTAAACTTCGAGAAGACTGCATTTAATCGCCTTAAAGCGGCATGCCGCCTTCAAGCCACAGATTCCATCCCTTTGCTTTAGCCACCCCTTTAATAAAGGTATTAATATCACACTAACATTAACCTGATTCTCAAAGTGGACAGCTTTTCTGACTTATCCGAGAGAACCAGTATTATTTACAGGTTATTATTCTTTAGCCCCAAGTCAGCCCTGTTCGAGAACACCTATGAGCAAAAAGTTCAATCTATGAACATCTCATTTTTTTTTCAGGCGTAGATATCTAAAATTACATTAAACAATGTCTTTGAGTGATGGCTGGCTGCTATTTCTACCGGGGTGAGCATCCGTGTACATGCCTCCTCATTAGCTCGTTTGTAGATTTAAAGATGATAGAGTGAGAAAAATGAAACTAAATAACTTTTCAATGTTTATTTAATTCATCTAATTCTGAGTTCGAATCACACCGGGAGCGGGTTCGTCTTTCGTACCTCTTTGGTGGAAACATTTTTATAAAATAATACTGAATGTGTACCAATGTAAGAAATCAAACCCATGTAGACGGACTAGGATATATTCCAAACCAATATGGCTAGTTTATCTTCTAATATATCTAGATGATTATTGTGTCATTAAATAAAGAGACTGGAATTCAGAAAGACGCTTATAATACAAAGAAAGAAAAGAATAAACATCAGCTATGCAAAATACATCTGTTTTGTTAATATTAAGATCTGAAATGCTGTCCAAATGTCTCTTGTCTGTACATTTAATTGGTAACGTGCAATTAGTAATGTTTACACGTTCACATACACACATACACATATGTATGTGTGTGTGTGTATGTGCATGCGTGAGTGTGTGTGTGTGTATGTGTGTGTGTGCACAGATGGTAGCAACTACGTTGTCTCTCAACTTGCCAGTTGTTAATTATCTCTGGATATGTAAGGATATGGCGCTACGGAGACCGCTATGTCCTATTGTACCAACAGTAGTGTACAAAGATAGAGTCAAAGAGAAGATAGAAAGAGATAGAAAGGCGGGGGGGAGTAATAACGTAAAGAGATGGACAAATAGAGACAGAAGGCGAAAGGGAATGAAAAGGAAAGAAAGAGAATGAGAGATTGTAATATATATATATATATATATATATATATATGAGAGAGAGATAGAGAGAGAGAGTGTGTGAGAGAGAGAGAGAGAGAGAGAGAGAGAGAGAGAGAGAGAGTGTGTGTTTGTTCAGACATTTCATTGTCAGAGAAATAACTTCAATATATAGATCCATTCTTTTGTTAAAATCTGTTTCCCAGAACTTTTAATTGCAACGGTGAATAACGACTTCAATTTTCTACTGGCTGGTCAAGTAGAGGATACTGTGGTGTGGTGGTGTGGGATAGGGTGAATCGTTTGTATACGCTTTAATGAATAACATGTAAAGCCCATCATGTTTAGACTTGTAGTAGAGAGGAAGAAAGACAGAAAGAGAAAGCGACAGAAAGAGAGAGAGAGAGACAAAGAGAGAAAGAGAGAGAAAGAACGAGAGAGAGAGAGACAGAGAGAGAGAAAGATCGAGGTTAATGGAAGGGTGAGAGAGAGATAATGAGGATTGTGGCTTTTGGCAGCCTCACGTAATGCTTCTATATCTATAGCATGATTCATTAGCATCCGTGTAATCTAGTGCTTGGTTTGAATGTTTTTTAAATGATCCCGACACGTCTGTTGAAAGTAATAATCAAACATACATATGTATATATACATTCGTAGATACATGCATATAGATACACATACGAGTTCGTACAGCAACAGACACATGTTTAAATACACACACACACTCTCACGCAAGCCCATCGGAAATAAACAAATATACGTGCTCTCATATGTAGAAATATAGAAGAGGCATGAACAAGTAGATATATTTTCAGATGTTTTCCTCACCGTTTTGAGATCTTATGTGAATGCAGTCTTCTGTTTTGATTCTAGGTAGAATAATTGGATAGTATTTCATACAGTTCTTATATAGAGAGAATAGGCACCAGTGTTTCTTAGATAAATGAAACCTTGGCAAGCAAGCATAACTGTGTTGTTAAGAACTTCGCTTTGCTCTTAACTGGTTTCCGGTTCGATGCCACTGCGTGGCACATTGGCCATGTGTCTTCTATCATATTATTGCTTGACTAAAACCTCCTGAGTAAAATTTGGTTAACGGGAATTCTGTGGAAATTCGTCTGAGTGACCGTTCTTGTTCTTAGGTGGTAGACTTAATACGTCACCCGGTTTAACACCACCATCTGGCGAATGGCTGCCTTTAGCGGAGTTTACTCTGTTGAAAGCATTCGGGCCAGGTCTTCGGTCTGAGAATAATTTAATCGCTTTCTCTAACCACCCTCGAAGGCCCTGGGCAAGGTCCAATAAGCTTGTTTATGATAGAAAAATAAATATAATTTGTTTGTCAACTAGAATTTTAATATATTTTAAAGCTAGTTTTGAATATAAATTGACTGTTCTATCTTCAACCATATACCTTATATATTTTCGAAAGATCCGCTTAAGAATGACACTGGAGATATTTTCCTTTAACACTCTATTTCCTTCTTTATTATATTTAAATTGCATGCTTAGTCGAAACAGATGACTTCAGACTAACCGAGAATATGGCGCGTGTTCAATCCCCCGCGGAAATCATTTCAATTCATTTCATCATATTTACCCTCATAACTTTACACAGTCACGTTTCACCTTTCACCCTGAATCGGGAGCTTTGAGAACATGTAATGAGATTTATATGAACACAGATATGGAATTTCTAAATCTTTATTTTACTGCATAATTAATCTTTTATCGTCCTAGTCCTCTGTAATAATCACTTATAATTGATTTATGAACAAGAAGGAGATAATGAGATATGTGTGGTGTAGTCAAGAAACTTTGGATATCAGATTAATACAATCCCTTCAACAATTACCAATGCTTCATGACATGCGGCAAGCATGCCGGCGAGAATGATGGGGATGATCTTTGTAATGATGTTTTGAATGAATATTTATTTCCATTTTCATATTGGTATTAAACTCTCCTTTATTTGCCTCAAAGTAAAGTTTCTTTCTCAAGGCAATTATATTTTTCTGCCATCTCCGTATGTTCTTGTTTTCAAGATGCCACATCTTCTCTCCAATAACCTTTATGGCCCAAAACACTAATATTTACTTATCAATGTATCCTAGGGTGTTAAATAATAACAGCTACTTCAGTCACTTCAAATTCTTCAAATTAAATTCTAATGTCATATCCACCGGAAGACGTGTTCTTATAATTATAAAATGTTTCCTACACACTTTCTTTATAGAGCTGCTGGAAATATTCCAAGTTAAGGAGAACAGAACGAATACAATTATTTTTACTTGTCTTTTATTACTTATATTAATAGTTCCTTCATAAAATCTTACTTGAAAGAATGATATCCTTGAGGCATTATAATGTCCCACACATTTGTACGGAAACAATTATTGAGACATACTATATTGAGACATACTATATTATATGTTGTCCGCTTGTTGGTAGGGTACCAAACTTTTATGTGCAAATGACACAATTAATCTAAAGAACGCGGTTTCAAGTAACATTTTGGCTAAGTAACTTTACGGATAATCAATGGCTGACAATAATTGTAGCTCTAAGCATGTTTAGTTGCGTCCCTCTACATTTTATGATGACACCTTGCATAAGTCCTATTTGCCTTCACACCACTAACTTTAATAGAAATAAGTACCAGTTATGCACTGGGTGATTTCAATCGAGTTTTATCCTCAGTAGGAATTCATTGCCTTATACTAATGCGAGGTCACGACTAAGTTTAGAAGTTCGGTTTGATTAACTCTTAACATCTGTTGAAAATGTTCTTGATTGAGCAGAGCACCCTTAAAAATGGGGGTTTTGCAGTTTAATTATTATGAAAATTACGGGTAAGAAACACGGATGCTTGAGGTTGTTTCACACAGAAATAGTTCACTTTCACCATATATATGTATATATATCAATAGCTCATATCAATTTGGTGATGTGGTACCGTGTGAGATCAGGTCTTACAGGACGTTAAGCGTGAACTCACCACAGTTATGTTGTCAATGGCCTTAGATACATAATGGGCGTAGTAACAACTATTAAGTTTCCAGACACAGGCGTCAAAAGAGTTAATCATCCTATGAAGAACACTGAATATAAAATGGTTTATTTGTCAAGCAGTATATTTTCACACGTGCGTGAGATAATTAAATACTGATATTAATTCTTGTGTTACTAATGCGGGCGCGTACATGGCTTTGTGGATAAGGAATTCGCTTCGAAAGTCTGTAGTTTCAGGTTCAATTCCACTGCACGGCAACTTGGGCAACGAACGCCTTGTGAATGAAATTTGGTAGACGGAAACTATGCGTAAGCACAACGGATGGAGCGCTCCTGTTCACAAGTGGTAGGCATAATCTGTCGCTCTATTTAGCGTCTACACCTGGCCTTTGGGTGCCTTTATCGTTGTCAATTCTGCTGTAAACATTCATGTCAGATCTCCTGTCTGAGGATAACTAACGTCCTTCCTCCAACCAGAATGAAAATTGTCATGGGCACTGCCCTTCGGCCACTAACTGAAGAAGAAATTTTCGAATGTGTATGTAATGGGTTAAAAGTTCACTTTCACATGTACTTTGATCAGAAGTATTCTTATACTCGGTAGCCGCAAGATTGCAGTAAAGGAAACTAGGAGTACTCGCGTGTTGGGGAGGAAAGTTATCATCATTTGTCATTGTGTTTCTGACTAGCTGTACTGCGAGATACGAAAGTGTTGAGATTCGGGTCTCATGTGATTAAGAACAATTCTCCCTGAGGTTCGATTAAAGAGAAGTGCAGACTTTTCACGTCCATATGTCATTTAAATTTCAATATTAAACATATGCATGCAATTCCAGTAAGGCAACGATTGCTGTTTAAGGCAGGAGATATTTCCCTTTAGTTACGACAACAATACTCGTAACAATAGGAGCCTATACATTTCCCGTGTCACTGAACATTATAATTAGAATGGCAGAAATACTGATAATCTTTATCTACCCATTACTTCTAGCTCAAAATCCATTGCTTAGTCAAAATAAACCAATATATTTTGTTCAAATAAAAAACAACACTAACGTTTTATACATAGAACTGCTTAGCAACATAATGCGATGTCTTAGCAACATAATGAGATGTCTTATATGGGTTGCAGACGCCATAAAATAAACTAATGGTGACACAACTAGAGAACATCATCAATGGCTAGGATGCTTTTGAGTATAGCAACAGCAGGGTTCCAGACATGACGTATTATAGCATATACTAATACATGTGACCCTCTATTTATGGGAATCCCTTGTAGCAAATGATCGTCTGGGAAGAGGTTAACAAAAAATGTACTGTTACAAACTATTTCTTTTACGTAACCATCAAACCAGTTCAGCCTTAAGACGATCCAATGAGGGAGACTACGTCGTTGCTCGACCTGTTAGAAATAACAGTCAAATTTCCCTTAAATCACAAAAATCACATCTTACTGTCTTAAATCAAGAACAGATATTATGCAAGTAAAAGAAAAAAAAAATGGATGAAACGCCTTTCATTATTAGTTTGCTCAACTTTGCATTTCATCCATCTGGTGTCGATAAACAAAGTACCACTCAAGTACTGGAGTCGATTTAATCGACTTACCCCTCCCCTAAAATGTCTGGCCTTGTGCCGATATTAGAAAGAATTATTAGTCTGCTTAGTGGAAACTGAGATTTAGTTAAACAACAACAAAAACAACAACAACAAAAACAACAACAACAACAACAACAACAGCAACAGTAGCAGCAGAAACAGCAGCAACAGCCACATAATCTTGGATCGTAACTCTAGTCCGAACCCAATATGCAGTATTTTTGAGACGTTCTCAGATATGTGAACCGTAATCTAATACGGCTTGAACACGATCGTTTTACAGACTGAACAAGTTATCACGACTGAAGTATATTTCACGTCACTAGAATAGAAGCATATCTCTCATTTGTGACATTCAATAAGTCAGTGATGTAATTTGAAATACAATGGTCATCAGTGAGATATACATAATGAAGTGGCGATTTTAATAAAACTAAATAATCTAGTAGATCGATTGACAGACACATCTCGCTTGCAATGTCTCTTTATATTTTGGTTTTACTCTACGAAGTCTAACTAGACTTAGAGTTAATGGGAAACCAGGATGGAAATGAACCACCGATCTTATATTGAGAGGCAATCTTCTATGAAAAAGTAGTGTTAAACTACATAATATTGATTTTCAAATGGCAAAATTAAACATACTTTTGGGAGGTGTGAAGTCATTTGCATCGATCCCAGGTCTTGAATGGGATCGGGGAAAATCGAAGAGAAAGTTGAATTTCGAGGGGCTTGAAGTTAAAATTTAAGGGAACGAAACAAAATTCGGCAATCTATTTTCTCAGTCACTCTACCAATTATGCTAATGCCCGTCATTTGGCGATCAAACCTGAAAATTCGTACCTGTCCCGATAATTTGGTGCAATAACAATTCAGTTAAACTAATAATACTAATAATAATAATATTGATAATAATAATAATAATAATAATAATAATAATAATAATAATAATAATAATAATAATAATAATGATGATGATTACAAAAAAATACAAAGATATAATTATAAATAATATACCTTCTAAAACCATATAAAATAGGTGTTAAGTAGTCGAAACTGAATTACTGAATTTTTTTTGTAACTCTAGGGGTTCCCCAAACTGGTTCTTCAAAGTGACAGGAGCTGCCGAATCCGGAACGGTTTAAACAGATTTTATCGACAAATCAGCAGACCAATGTCAGAAAAGATCACCATTCAAAGCTATAGGCAGTTGGGGACGACAAAATCTGAATTCACTCCTGATCGGCACTGTCCAAGAAGCATCATGGTCGTACAACAGGAAGCAGATCCTCCTCTCTGAAATCAACCAATATTTTTCGACAAATCAGAAGAAAAAAAAAAAAAAAAAAAAGAAGAAAGAGATCCGCGCCTCACAACAACAACAACATCGCTAACAGGCAGCAAGCAACAGTAACAAGGATTTGTTTTTGTTAATCGTTCAAAAAACACGGAATTTTCTTCATTTTTCTTTCTTTGTCTATTATGATTGGAAGCCAAAAAAAATACTTACTACTTCTACCAGTAAACATTTAACACTTTCTGTGCCAAGCTGCAGCAGTTAACGATGGAGACTATGTAAGTTAGTGTAAAACGTATATTCTTATGAAGAAAAAAAAATGTTTATTCACTATATTGTGCCATAACTAAAACACCAAAAATACTGCCAGTGTTTAGAATAAATTTGCCCAATGATGGTCAACAATTTTTTTCAGTCAGCTGAAAAGAAAAAAAAAAAAGAAAAAAGAAAAAAAATTAATAACATTTGGAATCAACGAGATGGCCCATCATGGTTTTGGTAGAACAGGAAACAATGAAGATTCCAGTGAAACATAGACTCTTGGAATTCTTTATGCTGATTTCTTCTGTTTAATCTATCCATTCATTGTATGATAGAATTTAGTGGTCTGTATAGATTAGAATGGCTACTATTTTAGATAAGTATCTAGATATATTATCTTCTTCTTCTTCTCTTCTCTTCTCTTTTCCTCCGTTCATCGTGACCAATGTAGAGGTAAGTTTCTCGGCGAAAAGAAACCTCAAATTCGGGTTTCAATTCTCGTTTAGAACCACTTCTACTCACCAACTTACGTCATTAGAAAACAACGCGGAGGAAGGAGGCAAGGTTTGATCCGTAGAACAAACTACTTTTTTTTCCCCCCTCTCGATAAAAAAAAATCTCAGTGTCTTTCTTTATGCGTCTTCCAATCCTCAAATTTGTTTCTACACGTTAGGCAATTGTTTAGCTTGTATTATAAACTAGTTAGGGAGAAGAAAGAAATTCAATGAATGAATTTTTTTTAAAAAATACTGATCGCGGTGAACAAAATCAAATCCAGAAGATGAAGTAAGTATTAAACAGTTTATATGTAGAGAAAACGTGTATTTTAAAACAAAGGTTTCATGACAGCAAATTAGCTGTAACGCTATAGTTTCATATCACTTACGTTTCAAAGATGGTGGATACTTCATAAATGAACAAAAACCTAATTAGGTACATTAGAAATTGATATTAGTAAATATTTAAATATATTAATAGTATTGTTGGTAAATATTTCATATATTTAAATATTAATAGTATTTAAATATATATATATATATATAAATATATTAATAGTATTGCTGGTAAATATTTCATATATTTAAATATTAATAGTATTTTAGTAATATTAATATATATATATACGATATTAATAGTATTATTGGTTAATACGTCAATATATTAGTATATAAGTATTTTAATATAATTAATACACTAATATTAGTGTTGGCAAATATGTTAATGTATTAGTATAATAAATTAATTAATATTAGGATTGATAAATATTTAAAATGTATTCATATTAGTATTCTTATATTCTTTTACTGGTTTCAGTCATTGGACTTCGGCCATGCTGGGGCACAGTCTTTAGTGGAAGAAATATAATATAATTAGTATACTAGCACCAGCATTGGTGAATATTTTTATATTAAATATATATCAGATATATGCATATCGTCATAGAGTGTGATCTGCAATGTTGCGATATAGAACACCGCTCTAAGGAGTGGGAGTACTATCTAATTGATGAAAGTTTCACGATCATGAAGTACTACTGAGTCCAAATCCCCCGACATGGACTTAAATTGCATAGCGGGAAAACGGGGAACGACGGCCACCCTTGCATTATAAGCCGCGGCCCAGTTCTGAATACGAATGTGAGTGATGTGCGTGATTATGGTGGAATGGTTAGCATGTGGCTAACCATTCCACGTTAAATAATTCACTTGGCCCGCATACGTCTAATGCCGTGTGGATAGCTTGCTGTCCACAGATGCACAACGAGTTTCAGGAGGGGAAAAATGATGAATTCAACACATGACTAGAATTTTACAGCGTCAAACCTTTGCAGTCTGATATTTTCTTTAACTATATATTTCAGTGAGAGGTTTCATTGATGTAATGACAATATATGGGTAAAAATCAACGGTTTCGTTGTAAAAAAAAAAAGGAAGAAATTATGTTAATATAG
>JAOPJM010002023.1:7670645-7681298 GCA_027124095.1 Muusoctopus leioderma | reverse complement strand
TAGATATATATATACATCAAAATAAGATGGATTTTTTTATCAATACATGTTTGGTTTGGTGACAAATGTTTGGGTATATCTCTACTCCGGACCTCAGTAGGTGCGCTTACGTATGCAGTGAACTGCATTCTTCGCAGTGTGCAATCTGTGTTAGGTTCGGATTAACATAGTGAGAATACCTCATCAGACCGAACAATCAATCCTCAATCAACTAGATGCTATCTAGAGTCCTACTTGTTTTGTATATATACATCCCGAATTTGAACACAAAATGTACAGGTAAACGATGTATGTTGTTGTCATGCATACAATCCGAAGTTCTATCATTATTTCAAACTCGCTACTCTGTCGTTCACCAATATACGACATATTAAATATATTTGCACTCTATATATGACCGATCATTATCTTTTAATTCCTTGTGTAACGTCTCTGCTTATCTTATTACTTAGCTTATTTCCAACCAGGGGTTATGTTTTATGAAATTGCAATACTATTCTGGCAGTTCCTCTCCGGAAAAAGTAGATATTGAGCGCTCCAAATAAAATTATTTTGCGGCAAACGAGTTCTTTCATGCCATTATCACATAGCGAATGCTTCGTCTTAAAAACGATGCCGTATAATATTTCTAACTTCTTTATATCTATTTCCTTGCAAGAAGAACGTCTCTTTGATCAATAAATATGTTCTCTTGATACATATTTCGAATATATTTTTCATTTTCATATTACGGTTTCTCTTTATTACTTTCTGAATGTTCTCTCTGTGTAACCGTATATATGTTGCTCTCTCTCTCTCACTCTCTCTCTCTCGCTCTCTTTCTCTCTCGCTCTCCCTCGCTCTCTCTCTCTCGCTATCTCTCTCTCTCTTGTACCCTCTTTCTCAAGAGCTATATCTCTCCTGTTTCTTGACAACACATCAGTTTCGTTTTTATATCCATTCATATTATTTGCGTAATAACTCTTCTAACTGAGAAAGTGTCTTCACAGAAGAATATATAATTTCTATCATTATCAAATACATCTACATATAACCTATGTGAACATGAGAGATGTACTTGAACATAAATGAAAGACAGCCAACTTAGATAAAACCCAAGAATATTTCAGCTTTGTTTTTTCTTTGAATGAATATTTCTATTATAGCAGAATATATATCGTCCTTGAATTATTAACTCATGTTTCTCGTAAAAGACAATAATTATAATATATACGTAGAATATAGCTTAATAATTTCAACCATCACTGAAGCAGAAAGAAACATTATTGAAATTACAAAAGTAGATACAGAGCATCAACTAATTTTGTCTTTAAGTTGCTTCAATTAAAGCAGTGTAGGAAATATATTAGCTAAAATAGTGAAACTCACAAATATACAAATACGAAATGTTTTCAATCTTTGTTTCAGAAAATATAACTTTGTATTTTATTACAACTACAATTATAAAATAAATTACAATAGAGAAATATGAAATACTGTGGGCTCCATAACCCAATAATTATTGAGGATCTAGTGGAGATTTTGTCTTAGTCTCATCTAAAGAAAGCATAATGCAATGTCTAAGCAAGTTATATCCATAGGAGAAAATTAAAAATAAGCACGACATTGTTATCTTTCATGACAGTGGTGAGTAATTATTCCAATGTCGTATGTATTTACGGATAGAAACACGTAAACATTGATTGCTAAATGTTCTGAGTATGGACAATAACGCAGTGTCGGTGTCAGTTGGCACAGCATTTGAGCGAAACTATTTCTCCGTTAATTCCCCCAGTAACACAATTCAGCTAAATTAAATTAAACTACATTAAATTAAATTATTAAAATATATAAAACTATATTTTCACATGCCAAAAAAAAAATAGGAACATATGCACATATATTTCAGTTTATCTATGAAAAAATAGGGATGGAGATAGCCATCCACAAGAATGAGCTTCGTGGGTTGGATTGGCCTTTCAGCGCATCTCCCTCGCCATCCTCCGTCGGGATTCATTTGCCATCTTCCCCGACGGGACCATGAATCATGAGTCCTGAAATATATATATTACCCTTTACTCTAAATGCTATGGAAGACAACTGACCCTATAGTAGTTGTAGTGTGTATATGTGTGTCTGGGTGTGTGTGTGGGGTGTAATAATAGCTCCTTGGATAAAATAAAGGATCCCCAACCAGGAAGGGAGCCGCATAGGATTTATGCATTTCCAGTTCTGATGCGATCAATAATGATAATTATCATATTGATCGCTACTTTTAAAACACTTCTCAACGATAGTTTAGGGTAATACCAAGATAATGGTAGATGGCTGTAACCCCCCCCCCCCCACCTACACACACACACACACACCTCACACAGACATATATATAACTTAAATACATAAATGATAAATGAATAACAGTTTGTTCTAAAAGTGGATAATAACTAATAGGGACCTTTTTCAAGGGAGAATAGAGCATGAGATAAGACAATGTCTTTATTGTTGCAACGTATTTACAAATTAAGAATACGTTCGTTGATTGACAGGATTAATCATATTTTCTGAAGGACATTTCTTGTGGATGAAAATAACACATAAACAGTTCTATAGAGTGAACTCCAAGGATCGGATTGGGCTGAACACAATTTCACCGCAGTTCTAGTTAATTCTGAATCTTATTGGATGGTGATATTGAATATACCCGATAGAAAGTGAAGGAAATATATACCATTCCTATGACATGTATTCTTTATGCTTGTGTAACTGTTTCCATTGGTGTTAAATTAAAATAAACTGAGTTAAAAACAAAACTTAAACTATTATATTTAATGATGTTATTTGAAGTTATTTATATTCTAAACTTTTAACCCTCGCTTAAACAGGCAAAATCGCTGATAACCGCTATAAGTGATAAGTATCCGAAGTAATACTTTAACGTATAATGGAGTGGATGATAGAGATCATTAGTGGATGTTACAATATATATTAGTTGATGTGAGATACGTTCGGCAAAACTGTTGTGCATTGCTTCATCTCAATCATTGTTCTGAAATTCAGCAGTCTATTATACGTGCAAGTAAAAGGTAGGAGGTCAGGAAAACAATGTTGAAAAGAAAGATTGGAGAATATTACAAAGGGAACATCGATTGAAAATGAAATTATACATTAGTAGAGAAATTTAAAAGGAATTTTCAGAACGCCGATATTAATAAAGATGAAAAAGAAGGGCCGAACATATGCAACGCAATTTGCTTTGTAAAATTATATTTCGTTCTTTCAGTATACATCTAGGATCACACTAGCTAATGGTTTTATTCCTTTTGATATTTTATGTATTACAATAGCAGTTTCAAGAAAATATCTTTAAAGCCAGTTAATGTTTACAATGAGAAGATTCTCCTGATTTATTGCTGTCTAAAAAAGAAAAGAAAATACAAACAATATATAGTAATAGTGAGGTTTAACTTTCTCGTTTTTCTTTGTACTTCTTATGAATGTGAAAATAGGAAAAATAAATTATATTTCTCTGTGAAATATCAGGTTGATAAAAATGTAACATATTTCATTTCGGATAGATTTCGGTAGATGTTTATTTTAATATTAATGCCCAAGTGTTAGGGCAAAAAACTGATTAGTGCCACATTAATTCCTTACATTTTATTCACCTAGATTCTGAGTTCAAATTCTGCCGGTGTCTGTCACGTTTTCTTTTAATCTCCCTGAGGCTGGTAGAATATATACAACACATATCCTATCTACGGATGCGTGGCCCAGTGTCATTGTTACGAATCAATATTAAATTTCATGGTAAAGTATCGGCAAATATGAGAAGATGCTTTGCATGCCCAGAACGAAGAGATGACTCGCAAGCTCTGACAGAGAAGATGCCTTGGTTACTGTGAATGAAAATTTGCTTTGCATGCTCTGACAGAGACGTTGTCTTGCACAGTCTGAACGAGAGATTAAGTAAAAGTGTCCTTCGCCATCATATTCTGGTATTCGTTACGAGTAGAGCTACTATGTGTAGAGCTTGTTTCAAACTGAGATGCTTTTCAGTACTACTGGTAAATCAAGGGCATCTTGAAATTATCTATTAACTATGGCATGGTATTTCAACGAGGAGAAAGACGTTCTACGCCCAGTTCAGAAGCATTCTATGATCGTTAATAAATCTTTCTTTCAATAAAACTATATAGACAATAACCCTCAATACTACAGGACACTTGGCAGTACATCAAACACCACCCATTCCTTATTTTTCTACACTGGATCCAGAATTGCTGGATAGAATACCAACCTATCTGGATTACCTGCCAATGAAGTAGCCTCTATGCGGTCACTAAATCAGCTGGAAATAGCATCCGCATCTCTTTCAAATACACCATACCATCTAAAAGGTGGAAGTACACATTGGATAACGTCTTGAAAAAACAAACAGGACAGTCACGGCTGGAACAACCTTGAGCATAGGTCCGCTTGATGAGGGCCGACCTAGGATTAAAGGATACACGCACCATTTATACAGATAAGGTAAAACAATGATTACATCTAGCTAGGTTCTAGAATATATCTGCAATTAGCTCATCATTGGTTCTTTCTGCATTTCCTAACGTATGGAGGTACAGGTGATGGGATACAATGTAAATATTCGTTAACAGAAATATCAAAATAATATACATTGTAATGTGACTGAACTACATCTGTGAAATTAAAGGTATCTCTATATGCCAAGAAATTATTTCACAATAAATATGCCTTATCTTTCACATGAAAATTTGAATTTGGTATTAGTGCTAATTAGTTATGAAAATATTGACTTCTACTGGTTTTATTTGACTAAAGCCATAAACACAATATCTTCAAAGGAGTAATTAAATATTGCGACATTTTACATTTCCCTAATGTTATTAATGTTGTAGTGAAAGTGAAATGATGTCATCTGCGAATAGAAATATAAAAGTCTGGACTTACAAGGTGAGTGTTATATCTTGTTCAACAGTACTCGACAGCAATTCTTCTATATCAAATATAACATAGTTAATGGCTAATCAGTCACAGAATGGATAATTTGGCTACATCATGCTCACAATATGTTCTTTATAGTCCGATTTTGATCTGACTTCTACTGTAACAAAAATAAGTAGAAGAATAATGTAATATCTTAAGATAGTTGAAATTCTCAAAAGATCTATCAAAACCAAAATACTTTTTTCATGTGTCAAAAATAGAACTAAAATATAAAAATATAAATACATTAACAATTCTATATTGTTTTTGAATTTGACAGATTCTTGTTTTCTCATCCAATGTTTTTTTTTATCCGTTAGAAGTCTTTTGCATCTCAAAATAAAACACTTGGATGCGTTCAAATAATTCCTACATTATATAGCCTGAAGACAACACAGAGTACAGCTATCTTTTATCTCTTTGCATTAATAACTTTCTTCTCACAAATTTAATTTCTCCTTTCCAATTCTTCGGTAAGTTTAAATGATTAAATTATCATAGCATACTCCCTATCTTTCTCGAAACTTTGCATCTATGGGAATAAGATCAATTTCTGTTTTCTCTTTCTATTCCACTTCGCCTCTTCTCCTCTTCATCTCCAGCTTTGAACAAACCTGACAGGTCATTCTCACATCCAGAAAGATAAAGGAAATGTTTTCATTCTGTATTGATTGATATACGCGCCTTAAGTATTCCTTCAGTATATCACGGCTTTATAATAAAGTTACAGCATTTAGCATAGACATTTCAGCGCTCCCGAAAACAGTGATTAACCCGACTATCTGTTCGGGTTAGGTAGGTAGGGAGCAAATGGATTTAAAGTGCCAAGATTCATAATAGCACAGTAAACGTATTACTACAGCATCTACTTGAAAAACATCTCTCTTTTCGTCTTTTTCAGGCTCCCATCAATCATGTGTAATGTTGAATGTGACTATAATAAAAGCACCACCATAATGCGCAGATTTTTCTAGTTACAGTATCTTCTACCAATGGATTTCCTCTTTACCTTATTTTACCTAAATAGCTGCGGTTTGTAACAAATCCAACACATATGTGTCTCCGACTAATTTATGAGCTGAAGTAGATTAGAAACAGAATGAAAACTAATCGTTTTATGTTTCTTCGTACCTTACCATTAACTGTTGAAGAACCCATCTTTCCTTCTCATACCGAACACGGAAAGCGAAGACGAAACAGCTGAACAACACAAAGAATATATATTAACGTAATGGGGGGCATTAGTGCTCAGAATAGTATAATAGAATATCTGGAAAATGTTATTCTGCGTTATTTTAAATACTGACCTTCGAAGAAAACCTATATCATGTATCTATGAAAAATATATTCCTCAAACTGTTTCGTTTTTTTTGTCCATTCTCTGCCATGGAAACTGTGATAATTACAGATGAGATTTAATATCTAGGATTCAACAACAGTAGTGAGTTGGTAAAAGCTGTCAAGATCTTACAGTATTTAGGGTAAAATCCAGAATCCGAGGAAATTGGTGGTGGTCTGTATCAGCAATAATTAGTCGATAGGAGAGTTCATAGAACAGTTTCATAAGTTCAGTTGCCGTGAGGAGGGACGAATCTAAGAGTTCGAACTGTCGCCCTACGTCTGAGAGTCAGAAAGAGAAACTGTTGTTACGACACTATATTTCTCTATATTCAGAGCCGAAATTCAACTGGTATCTGCTTTTATGACTCGATAAAACAGGAAGAATTAACTGCTCTAGCTCATTGTCGATATTGGCCTTCTGTCTACAGGAAACAATCAATATCAAGGATTCCCTTAATCAAATAATTGGTCATAAAACACCGACAAGTCTTTGATTATAATATATAAAACGATATATATTAATCCCAATTTTATTATATAGACGAATTAGTTTATGCATTTGGTCCATGGGCGTTACATTCTCATGTCTAGAAGCAATAGAGTTTATTTACCTCTTTCGTATGACCTAGTAATCGGAAGTAAAACAAGATATTATAGATCTGCTTCCGAAACTAGGTGTCACATTCAGTCAAATATTTGTCTCTCTCTAGCGACTATAACGAAGTTCTGGGCCGTGGATTCCCGAGGCCTGTGTACAGACTGACCGTAACACTTAATGTCCTAAACACTGGAGGAGTAAAGCCAACGATGTAGCTTCGATCGTTGCTTGAATGCCGTTTGCATTCACTTATTTCATAAATCCAATTTGTAATTCATAAACGTCACATCTAATTCCGTCTCACATGAAATATAAATTCTTGCAAAAATGCAAAAAATAAATTGAACAATACTGCACACATTTTCTTATATCTTCTAAACATTATGATAGAGGATCTATAATATTACATCTACTTGCTTCTGATGAACCTGAAATTTAAAAGCAAGAGGACAATCACATCAGTGTTCGTTTAAACTGTTGGAATTCGATGTCTGCAGGAAAGTCATGAGCAAGGAGGGAATTCCAGATTACGACGTTCTGGGGAGTGAATACCGGACAAAGTGGTTAATCCGGTATCTGGGGGTTTGGACACAACATGGGTGATGAGAGGAGGAGAAACGAGTGTGTCAGGAGTGCCAGAATGAAGGTGGCACGAGACCAGCCAATCAATCAAGTGTCCTTTCTCTGGATGCGGTCTAGGATGACGGTGTGTGCAGTAGCAGTACCGTTCCAGATGTGACAGTAGTACAACATTTGTTATCACCTGAGCTTTGTAGAGTGTCACTAATTTTAGTGGGATGAAGAATTTTCTGGCCCTGAAGAGAAGGGCTAGATTAAGATGCGGTGTTAGATATGTTAAGGATGTCCATTTGTCATGAGAGATCCTTGGTAATAGTGAGGACTAGCATTTGGATCGATCATGATGGCTCTGACTGCGTGCTGCTCATATTTAAGGTGGTGGTGAGATGCGATGATCATTTCTTTATATGAGCAATGTTTGTGTCTTTTGCTGTTGAAAGAGACACGGTTCGCATAACCCCATTGGAAGATGCTTTTGAGGTATTTGTTCATGGAGTCAGTGCAACTTTGACGTGTGGTTTGTAGATTGCATTTGAATGATGCTTGTTTTGTGGAAGGTTAGGTAGGGATGAAGGGCACTATCACTTGTGTAAGTGTGGGCGTTATTCGACGTGACGGCACGTAGCTCATTGATGTATTGAAGGAAGAGAGTGCGGGACGAAATCGAACCCTGGAGCACACCAGATTTGACAGAGTGTGAATCACGAATAATGAAAGGCAAAGTTAACCTCGACGTGACTTCGTATGTATGGGGACAAAATTAAATGCTGCAAGGCAGTTAATCCAGTACTTAACATGTTCTACCATTCCACCACTACCAATATTTAAATTATTGATTTTATATTTATGACAGGGTGCTTGTATGTTTGGCGCTTGGCTTACTAGAAAGATCTCGATATATGACTGGAACATACGTTGACGACCGCTGAAAGACTAAGTCAACACCGAATGATTTAGAATTAAAATGTAGTGGGCGAAATATAATGGTGAAAGGTATTAGACTCGTAATGAAGGAATATATTATTTGAGTTAGCATATTTTGTTCATATAAGTTAAAAGTAAATTCTGATACTTTACGAATTACAGATGCGTATAGTCACAACACCACGACGTAGTTCATATGAAGGAGAAATATTTGTGAATCGTAGGTCTGTTTTTTGCTAGGGCAACTACTCGAATTTGTAGAAGTCACAAACAATAATTGCACAATAGATTCGAATTTGTAATTTGAACAGCAAATGTTCCACGCCATCTATTTTGTAACTAATTTGTTACGCTCGAAAGATATCTAATTTTAAAATCCTTTAGTTTCAGATTCAGAATCCAGATCATCTAAATTGAAATACAATTATATTGCTGCTGAAAAATTAATGATCATTGTGATTAGGGAATAGTTATAAATCTTAAACGAGGATTTACCACTCCAGTAATTTCAATATTGACAAATTACAACTGTGTTTTATTGGTTAATCATATAATGGAGTCTTTCACATGCAGAACCTCGACAAGTTAACGAGTTAAGCTTCGAATGTATAGACAGCATTGAAACTAGAAACTTTCGTACAAATTAAAAAAAAATATTATAGATACAGAGAAAGAAAAAATAGAAAGGTAGATAAAATAATAAGAAGTACAGGAGCGATTGCTGTATATTTATTGAAAACTATGCTGTACTCACAATGTAATGGTCAACAATATATAATATATTCAAAATATAGTTTTCTCTTAACAGAATGGTGAGTGTGAAAAGGTGCGCATGCATACATTTGTATGCCCTATGTTATTATAGTTGATTTAATATAATACAGAGATACGTATCAAAAACTTATACGATAAGGCATATTAAGTGAGATATAATCTACCCATTTCAGTGCATTTCTAGAAAATATATTTAGATTCATTTAATACAATTATCTATTTTGATTATGAATGAATATATATAGATTTAAAGGATATATTACACAGCGGCATACATATGGTTATCAGCGGGAAAGTATTGTAAAACTAGCTTCAAAATAGACTATCTTTCATGTAAGTTCTCTGAAATAGCAGGCAACCCAAACGGTGGCCTTCTACATTTTAACATTATGAATCGCCGGGTAATATATGTTTGTTATTGCTTTGTGGTGGATTCAACACAATAATGGTACTAAGAAATTAGTTCGGTCTATTTAGTCTATTATACACATTGCCCTACAAACGTTAACCAACAAGAACGATGTCGGTTTATAAGTTTCAGGGCGAAGATGTGGCTTGATCGCATCTATGGCTGTGTGGTTAAGAAGTTTGCTTCACAACTACATGTGGTTTAGTCCAATCTCACTGAGTGGCACCTCCGGCAAGTATCTTCTTAACAAAGCCTCGGGTTCACTAACACTTTGTGAAATTTAGTATACAGATACTCTGTGGAAACCTGTTAGCAGGACCGTTCTTGCTCTTTGATGGTAGATTTAATCCGGTGCCAGGTTGTAACACCACCACACGTCCCCTTAGAGTATTTTACTCTGTTGTAAGCATTCCGTTAAAAACTCGGTCTGAGGATAAATTCCCTCTATCTTCCACCATTCTCGAAAGCGCTGAAAAGCGTTATGGCCGATGTTCTTCCCTCTCTGACTAAGCTATTAAAAATGCAATGTCTAGATGTAGAGAACGGTACGAAAAACATACGTACATTAGCGAATAAATCAGGGCTGATGACTATATAGTGACAATAATAATGATGTTTCTGATTATTAGAAGTAAGGAATAGGGTGATATGATGATATTTATGATGGTATCGATAATGTCCATGATAGTATTACATGATAAAGTGTTCATCAATTAAAGTATTAACAATGGTATATGGACATTCAATTGTCGTATCAGAAACAATCACTAGGAATTAATGTAAGTGTTATGTAATCCACTTATATGAGGCTACCAATTTTAAGATATATTTAAATCGTAGTAATTGATTTATTTAAGACATTTAGCTAAATATATACACGTTGGTTTTAATCAGTATATATCAGCGAATATGTTTAATCCGTTTATCTCAGTTGAGTACATTTGTAAATACAAATCGTTTGAACTACTAAGAAGGGCAACCGGAAAAAATTAGTCAAACAGTTATTTAATCAACACATCTAAGGCAAATAGTAGATTGCATA
>JAOPJM010002023.1:7569087-7580814 GCA_027124095.1 Muusoctopus leioderma | reverse complement strand
CTCTCTCTCTCTCTCTAGAGAGAGAGAGGGGAGAGAGAGAGAGAGAGAGAGAGAGAGAGAGAGACGGGGAGAGAGAAGTGATACCACATGCGATAATGCATAAGTAAAGAAGATGTTAAAAAAGGAAGCTAGCAACGAAACCAGTTATGTAAAAGAAAGTACATTGACAAAATAGCAGGTTGTAACGTAATGTATTATGGATGTTTTTGTAATATATTATCTAGGCCAATCTTGACATTAAATTGTGTTATGAAATAGCTCTTTCATAATGGACACAACGGTATGATTTTCGGAAAATAATTTTTTGTAGACAGGTTTATTATTTTCGTAAGATATTCGTCAGATATATTCAAATATGAATAGAAACCTTTCCAAAGGAGACAAACTACTATAGTTTGTTTTTCTAAGATGCGTTTCCGATAGATATTTCATCGGAAAAATATAACAGAAAAAGGCATAGCATTATACATATATGTTTCTACATATCTGAAGCTGATAATACTTGTCGGACAAGATTTACATATAGACATGATTGTTGAAAAGGACGATTGATAGGCATAATTAGGACTTTACGGTATTTAACTGTTTGTGGTTACGTTCTATGTTGATACATTAAGTAGCAGGGGGTATAAAAGAAAACCTTGGTCGCATCGCCGCCAACTGCAGAACGTAAAAGTACACACACAAGGGATTGTTTCTTTCGTCACTCTAGCAATTCAATTATGCGATCATTACATTAATTATTTGTAACACTGACAGAAAATCACACATTTCTGGAGATGTGTATAATCGATTAAAACGACAGAATTCCTTTATTCGTACATATTTTACCTGCCTGACCAATACAAAAAACGAAGTGAGAAGCATGGAGGATAAGACGCTTCGAAAAGCGTGAACATTTTAGCCAGGGGAACAATGAATGTGAATCAAATAGCAAAAGAGCGAATTTCGGGGATCTAGACCAGTATCACTCATACATGTTCTTCGGAGAAAAATGTTCGTGTAAGGACATAAAAGAGAAGAAAAAAAATTAAAGACGAAATCAAAACGGAATTCCAAATTATACGGAAGAATAAATGGAGAGAAACCACTCCTTGGCCAATATCTCACACGGTCCGGCAGGTGGGAAGTAAACCAGAGTGAAAACCTTTAGCTAAATGTAATAGCAGACGACCTGATTTTAGCTGCGCACGACCAATGCCGAGCTACGAAAAAGTACAACAATAAAATAATGAATATAAGATCTTAACCTTAAGTGTAGACTATGTAACCAATGCAACGGAACGTTTGACCACAGCATCTCCGGTTTCCCAGTCTTTGCCAAGTCTGGGAATATTCCAGACATGATTGAGTCGACAGCTATGTCGACTGGGAACTGTGTAGACACTTTGAGATGAAACGGATAAGAAGTGGTACAAGCGTGCAATATTTGACTTGGTCTGTGACATGACTATCCAGACTAAGAAATGGATAAAGACAAGCCGTGCAGTTATAATAATCATAGACTGGAATGAAAATGTACGAACTCTCATAGACGTCTCAATTTATACTGAACAAAATATTGACCGAAAGGAAGTACAAAGCGTTTGAAATTGAAATAAGTAGGATGTGGGGCATGACAATAATAGTGATAATAATAATTGGAGAACAATGCATCACACAATTATGAACAAAAACATTCAAATCATTCCATGGTTCACATTGTTACAGATAATCCAAAAGATTGCCCTGCTAGACATGAGAAATAGGATACATGTATTAGATTAATATTTAAAACTGAACTAAAAGCAAACATTCATGTAATATGCATCAATACTTATGTTGTTTCAGTAATAAGATATATGTATAACATTCTCAACAGGGCGCTAAATGAAATAGCAAGACTAGACAAAAAAACAAGAAAAATTATGAATCCATTTAGTATACACCACCCACAATCTGACATCGAAACATTTCATTCATAACACATACTAGGAGTTAGGGGTTTTATGAAACTAGAAATGTATTATAAAATATTCACTGTAAGACTACCAAAATATCTAGTTAAAACACCGGCAAGCTAGTAGAAACAGCTACAACACGAAGAAAAAACAAAAACAAAACGTGTTTCCATCTTCAAGGGAGTCACCTGTTACAAATGTGCAATGCCATTAAACAATTATGGTTCAGTAGTATTTGACTTCAGCGGAAAAGACCTAATCTCCAAATTCCGTAAAACTAGAATATCTAAAACCAAGATTGCACAATAATGTCTGACATCAAATAACTGCACAGCGCAAGAGGAGAAGATGGCAAGGGAATGTTACGTGTCAGCGAGCAGTATATGATGGCAGGTATTGACATTGGCCACCGCCCTTCAAATACCAAGATGGCCTACTACCTGTTCTTGCTGATTAGGATCATATAGATAGTAGCAAATCGATTATCACAGCCACAACAAAATTCCCAACGGAAATTGAATTAGATTTCGAACTACTAATATATAAAACTAAAGCTGCAGCAACAACCGACATACTGATGGCACATAAGTCAACCATGGTGAATACAATAACGACATACATTTACATGTCCAATATGTCTGCGAAGAGAATGCCCGACATATATAGAAACAAATATCTGTCTCTGGTCTGGATAAACAAATGTAGTCTGATTAGATCAATAAAGGTAATACCATTCTACATTCAAGAACAGCCTATCACCGCTTGATATATTGAAAGCAATATTGAGAACTTCTACACTTGAGATGATACATGTAACTTGTATGGTTTTCTCTGCAACAATGCACAGCTGGCTCTACCAAAATATATTTACAGACACAATAACGTAGCGAAGCTTCTTTACATAGAACTGGAAACGCAATTTCAAATTTCTCCCTATAAACTACAGTGGTATTCATATGACATAGGAAATGTCAAATTAAAATGAAAATACTAAGAAACTTTACCCTACAGACGGAACAACATACAATATATTATAAGTCTACAGGCATACATAATTGAGTGGGTCTTAATTCTCATATAGTAAATTACTGTTTCTACACTGGTGACATCTTGATTTCAAGCATAACAGATATCTTGAAAGCCAGGACATATGAACCCACGTATTACCAATAAGATAATATTCAATATAAATCTGCGGCTCGTGTATATTGGCTAATTATTATTGTACAGGGAATATTGCGTCAAATACCACGAAGCAGATGCATTGTTTTTGTTGACTATATTTGGTGTTGTATTCCACCTTCTGTCTTTTTGTTAGTCATTTGGAATGTTTACAATCGGTCATGTTTACTATTTTCTTACAACTTATGTACACACCTATACTCTTTTTGGCTTATATATATTTATGTATCTGTAACTGTGTATGTGTCTGCCTGAGAAAGACGATACATTCAAAATCAGTAATAGCAGAAGTTATTCAATTTTTTTTTTTTTTATTTAACGGATATTATCTTTCTCTGTAATCATGCGAGTAATCTTGGAAATCGTTTCAGTTTTTATTTGAATTATGTTCTAGTTGAAAACTTGAATGGCACTGATATATAGCATAGCTTTTTTCCTGTCTGCGTAATGGTGTATATCAGCTTTCGGAGATCTATAGTGTCGGTACTTAATTACAATTCCGTGCTGAATAGCCAAGGGAAGACATATATTTATGTGGATTTTAGAGGTACTTTGTCTAAAGTAACTTCTGAAATTTTTCTGGTCACTAAAATTGTAAACAGCCAAGTGATATGCTACATGTAAAAATAACTTGAGAGAACATATAACACTTGCACAGGTTTACATTTCTATCCATGATTCTAGAATTCATTATTTTATTCACGCGTACCACTGTGACCAGTATATTATGATGGCATCTATGTAAGGAAAGGGTGCCAAGGAATGCGCTTATTTAACATATGTTTGAAGGTTGAAGATGCCTCAGTTTCCGTAGTAAGTGGGAGAAACAATGGGGTATAAATAGATGTGGCAAATATATTTAACTTCTGAAACAACGAGTGACTTTCAGACATGCATTGCACAACATGTCGGTTAACCGAGGCAATATCGGATTATTAATCTCAACTCTAACACATCAACCGATTGTGACAGATATCGACATAAGATTCGCAGACTGGTAAATACTATATTATAATATCTTAACCAAATGGAAGTATATGGTTTTTAAAAATCTATGGCGTATTATTTATGCAGTTGAAAGGATTCATCTTCGTGTACGACTTCAGCTGAGTAGATACTATTCATTTTGCAGTAATATTCCAATGAGAGGATTAGGAGAGAGAACTGTAAGCTAACGAAACACACATACATTCAATAAATAACTCGCTGATTATACAAAGACGTGATGTTTCTAATGATGATGTCTATGTCCATATAAGGGGAAATGTCTCTCGTGAGAATGAGATAAGGTGGCTGTTCTTTCAGTGTAGTAAGTAAATTATGAATTCGTGACTTTCACTTGCAGGTATTTATTCCAATGAATAATACTAAATATCAACATTAACTGCTCCAACGGTAATGTTTGGGATATATGTCTGCTGAAATAGACCGAAGGATCGATATGAGACAAATCCAGTTTAAAGTTTGAGAAATGTAATCTATCATCAAATAAGAATTCAGCGGATCACTGGCAGTCTATATTGATGCATCAAAGGAATGCATACAAAATGTCCCCAATTATTTAGAGTGATATAGTATGATATAAATATATCGATCAGTAAGCAATATAATACATGTTCATATGTAGAGAAACGATTTAAACAAATATTTACTTATTATGTTTATCAACTTCCTTTTGCTTGATTCTAAGTAATTTTAGAGTCCTACTGTTGTTATTTAGTAGTAGGTTTCTCTTTGTATCAGATCCCACCCTGCTTTGGTGTGGGGTGGGTATATTCTATCAATATCAACTTTCGGCTGTTGGCTTTGGAACGATGTCAGTAGTTTCCTAGTAAGCAGTTTGTCATGGCTAGGCATGTGTCTTGTGCAGCTAAACTTAATACCTTATGTTTCTGCTTTTAGTCTACAGATTTTGAGCAATTGTTGCTCTCACTCTGACTTACATCCTCTCTGTCGAGCCTTGCAGGATATTGGTGATGGATTGGTTTTTTCTCCATTCTTTCATCATAATATTTTGAAAATCCGTTTTAATTTTGTTTTGTTTTTCAATTTCGCTTTTGGTTTGTCCCTACCTACGTCTTTTATATGTCAGTGTAGTTAGTTTCCAATGTGTACCTTTATCGTTTCTTTACATGTGGAGAAACGTTATTTTCATGTTTGCTTACTACACTTATCAACTTCGTTTTGCTTGCCTCTAAGTATGTATATGTCCTGCTGTTGTTATTAAGAGGTATTCTATTTGTATCAGATCACACCCTCCTTTTGTGCGGAGTAGGTATATTCTATCAATATCAGCTTTGGAGGGGTGGCTTGAAAACGCTGTCAGTAGTTCCCTGCTTTTTTGTCTAAGCTATTCAATTCACTTAACTTCCAATTTATTAAGCCAAAAACTGTAGTTTATACCTGTAAGCATCATGATTAACGGGGTTCTACAAGTCTTAAAAGAAAGTAAGCTTTTCAAAGCAAGCACCCATCTAGTTCCCATGCCCACACCGGTGGTCAGTTACCTGATACGTCTATATTCAATTTTGATATCTCTGATTAAATGCATTCTTCATTCTCATGTATCTTATATTACAGATTGAATTGGCTATATGTGATATTACTGTAGTCTCTGTAGAAACTCATTTTATAACATTGCCATGAAGAAAATACCATTCTATATTTGTTGCGTAGAAGACAAAATGTCTGTGCAATTTTCATACAACATATTGAACGAAAACAATAATTGAAAACTAAATATATACCAATTTGATGTACATTCAAAAACAATGGAATGTTACATTCAGAAACCCTGCAAAAAATACGCATACGATATATTTAAATATACAGGTTTTCTCTCTGAAGCACATCAACGTGATGTCCATAAAGCTTTCCTCTACTAAGCGTATCGATTCCGAATCTTTTCTAGACATATTTATAACCTATGGTTCGAATATATGTCAGACAATTGTGTCATAAAACATGTTTGCTATCTTCAGCTGGGAAGGTAATTTTGTCTGTAGTGAAGAAAATTTATTCCATGAATCATGTAATAAAATGCGATATTCCTTGCGTTCCTATTGTATATATTCTGTATTTGTATATTAGCTTTTATATTTCTCTTCTCAAACCTAAAATATACGCTTTTGTAACAAAGATATAGGTGTCGAGTCTAAAACATATATAACAATTCGCTAGCTCAGGCTAAACATAAGTCGATTTATGTACCACCAGGACACTCATAATCGTAAATAATAAAGATCTCTCTTAGCTGTATTGTAAACTCAAAAGCATGATTTATTAAAACTGCATTTATAGCAATGGCGCCATTGGCAGTACACTATCATCTGCTTGAATATAGAATGTATCCTTGTGTTTTTATTCTTGTACATTTTATATTTGGTGGTCTTTTTATTTTGTTATTTACTGGTGTTTCAAAATCTAAATTGTGTTTCTTTCCTGGAAAGTAAACAAAATGTAACAATATAAAAGTATTGAAAAAATATTATAATACACGAAAAGGAAATTGCGTTTAAGTAAATTTCAAGGAAAACTTAAATTGTTGAATCTCATTTAACAAAACCTTAAGAAGTTATTTGAAGCTTTGAAGCAAACTTGGTTAATTGTATGTTTTATTTCTTATTTGTGGGTGTTTCCTCCTTACTACGACAAAGTTGATTATATTTGTTCCCGAAGAGCCGAAACAAAATAAAAATTTTAAAATACTAACGTAGGGAATGTAATAAAAATGAAATAAAAGATGTCTGCACACAAACTCACTGCTATCATGGTTTAGTGTTTAGAGATAAAAGAAAAATACATTGAAAATAAATTTTCCTATTTGTTTATTATCTGTTAGTGTTGAGATTATTAGTGTAGTAATTGTCCCTGGAAAGACGCACATGTACGAAAATATTCCTTACATAACGTAATATTATATTCACACAAGCAACAATGAAAACACCTTTACCAGAAAGGAAAAGTAGTGGTGACAAAAGGCAAGCCAGACATAACCAATATAAATATATAACCCATTCTGGTTTGTGCAATTCAGCTTAGCTTAGCTCACTAATATATTTAAGAAAGTGATTAACCTCATCATTTATATTTCCCCATACATTATTCATTTGACGTCTAAGCCGGATCTGAAAATCAACAGATATACTCTCATGAAACTAGGTGACGTAGAAAATATGTACACCCTAGTGCAGCAAAGATTTGATTATTTCTAGTTATATCTATTCCCCTTCCATTCCCTGTTAATTGTTCCTGAAAAGACATCGTGCAGAAAGGCCATTTATATTCCCTATACGTCTGTAGTATTGAAATTCAACTTATAGACAGATATCACAGATATATTAATTGCTTGCCAGAGAGTGATATTTACAAAGATAAGTTTATAATAATGCGCTCTAGACGTAGAATTGAATAACATTAGAGATATTTGACGAATTCAAAGGCAACAAATGAATGCAGGGCTGTAAAATTAAAACGATTTTATTCAGCCTTAAGTGATGAGTTCTGATACTCATGTGAAATTACATTGAACATGAATGGGATCATTCAAATTTATTTGACATATATATATAGATATACTGCATGAAATGGAAGTCTTTAATAGGTTATAGCGCTCCACACCACTAAAATACATACATTATTAGTGGAGAAATATAGGACATTTACCGCCGTGTTTTTCCCACTTGAATATCAAGTGGCGACTGTGAGGATTCTACATCATACTATATATAGTTTACTAAATGTGTCTCAATTACTAAAGCAGTAAAGTATTCATGACTATCGAATAGGAAATATTAACTTTAGCAGTCTTCCGGAATATTCTAGATATAAATAAATAAATAAATAAATACACAGGAGGCAAATATACAAAATAAATATGATCCTTGGGAGAAAGGTTTATTGCAGAACAAATAATATATACATGAATTAAATAATTGAATTAACAGAGGAATTATTTCATTAATCCTACTGTACGGACCTATAATTGGGTTTTAAGAACGTAACTGTAGATATATCTATGTATTTCTAATATGTGTTTGTTTTTCTCTAGACGCTAATGTCCAATAATGTAAACGATTCAGAAAAATGAAATATGCGATATTAAAAGCCGTTTTCAAACACATTGCCGACATAAGATAAACGTAGTTTCTCACTCCCTTATCCATTGAGAATGCAACTCTCAGCAGTCCATTGGTAATTACTAGCTGATTCAAATTATTTCTAGTTCCTTTCATTTGTTTCATGTTTTGGTCAATTAGAAACTGATATATATTTCTTTCTCTCCATTCTTTCATCAGAATATTTTGAAATTCAGTTTTAATTTTGTCCTTTTTCCAATTTCGCTCTTGTTTTGTCCTCGTCTTTTATTTCTATGTAGCTAGTTTCTAATGTGTACCTTATCGTTTCTTTACATGTGGAGAAACCTTTTTTTCATGTTTGTTTACGACACTTAATATATTACATATAACGCTGCATATAATATATGGGTTACGTTCTACAGACACTCAAGATCATGTCTAATTTATGAACATCTATATATAGGAAATATGATCACAATGTATTTAATAAGTGCGAACAATTTAGTTGACAGTTCTATTTAGGACCGAAAAAGAAAATGGTAAAATATACGAATATAAATATAGATTATAATCTGATATTGTGGTTTGAGAATTCCTAGATTTTCTTGATCGTATCTATCTGGTTTCGGGTTTCTATTGCCGAATAGGTCAGTCGATTTTCTGATCGCCTGTTTTGTCCACAAATACACGAATATCTAGTCCTATATATATACATACCACTGGATTGTATTCAAGAAATAACCTTTATTTAAGTTAGAGAAGTTTCAACCACACATTTAAAGGACCACCTCTTATAAACTAAAGTGCCATTTTCTTTGTAAATTTATAGTCAAACAACAGATTTGTGATAACCAATGCTACTTTGAACAAACCCCTTTCGTACGTTTGCAAATGTGCAACTAGTATACAGTATATTGATGCAGCAGTATTGCGTTATTTTCATTTTCAAAACTAGTCCATGATTCACTCTTCCTTATCGATAGAGGCCTGTTCATGTCGCTATACGCTGCTGATGACCTACTGAAAGATATGAACGCTACATATTTCTATTCGTTTATTACTACTGCTCTTACCGTATCTGCTTTATAGGAACTTTAAGTGTATAATATGACCCGTTATATAGTGAAATGAACAATTACATTCTAAATTCTATTTCCCTGTGAAAAAGTAAACGTTTGAATAGAAGAGGTACATTATTTACTGGCATATTTTGTGATTAGTTCAACTTCTACTGCAACAATAATGTTGTGTACACTATACACTATAACAACACTACAATGTATTTTAAATATTTTGTTTCAGTATACTAGTGAATACAGTGGAAGCATGGTAGGACAAACACTATACTTCCGTTGAAGACGCCTAAGAAATTACAAAATGTTGTTGATGTCAACCTTCCTTGTTCTATCAGAGAATTATGTTAGCTAACCCCTAATGTCTTTTCTTATCGACATATATAACCTTAACGTGTTTATTTTTGATGTTGTAACCTTTGAACATAATCCAACGCACCGTTTCAATATTTAAATAATCACTCGTACCTCTTAAAAAATATTAATGACATTTCTAGAATACTAACCATATATATGTCCTCTAATCATAGATATTCCTTTTTTTCCTTTACCCTTCCTACATCTTACTGTAAGTATGGCACTGAACATAAAAAACAAAATATCAACTATTCTTTATTATTTCAGTTAAGTTACTGCTGAGATAACACATCTCATATAGAAATTTTTATTGAATCGTAAATGTTTTTTCAGTGAACATTTCAAATCTCTAAATCCATGCAGACATAAGAAATATAAGAAAAAACACTCAAATGTACTTCTTGTATTTTTTCAAATAAAATTACAATCGAAATTCGGAAACTTATTGAAAATCGCATTCAAATATAATAGTCTTAAATAATTGACGAAACTTGTTATTTACGTGAAAACTGATAGAAAAACTTAAGCGACATATTGGCAAATACAGACACGAAAGTGAAAACTTACAACAATTTTCATAAACAACCAGTGAAACAACGAAAATATTTGTAATATTGACGGATAGATGAATAGTGCTAAAAATATTAACAGCATCTGCACCATGACATTAATGACAAAGGCCATGTCTTTGTATAGATTCAATTTTATTTTTATTTTTCTATGAAAGTTTTGAATTATGGCTGAAAAGAAGATTCTAGAAGTAATCAAGCTGTCAGTCCGTAACCAAGATTAGGAAAGGTGGTGAGTGTCTGTAGAGGTAAGAATAAATCTGAAAATAAAAAATAAAAAATAATAACAATTTAAAAAAAATATATATGGATGAGGAAATAAAATATAGTAAAGAAAATAAAATATACTGACTAACATGCGTAGAAAGTTTTGACAGCAGGACGTGACGTCACATTACACTATTAAGTCCTTAATATTACAGCTGAATGGTTTCTCAATTGGAAGCATGTAAGAATGAAAGAATGATCGAAAGCAGGAATGAAGTAAAGCGAAATATAAATAAACAGAAATATACTAGAAATTTAAGAAGAACGAACGAAAAACAAAATTTGCTGTCGGTGGCATTTGATTTTTAATTCCCTTTCTTAATGTTGTTGAAATCTATAAATGCTAAAAGCTGTAAGAAAATACTTTATAGTTGACACATACAAAAACATTAAAGTGATTCGATAAATAAAAGACAAGATTGATATCTTTGAATCGATATTCGTTGATTACTTAAATTCAATTTAGATTATTTCAAGAGTATTTTTTAATCAAATTTACAATAAAAAACTTACGAGTAAAGAAATATCATTAACTAACAATATATATTAAAAAACAAATAAAAAGAAAAAATGCAAAAAAATACAATTTTAAAATCCAAAAGAAATTATTTTTGAATGAGAAATCTCAACGGATGATTTCAATTTACTTTATGATTTGCAACAACGACAGCAGCAAGAAAAAAAGTTACTCAATTTCCAAGACGTAGTTTATATTGAAGAAAATATTTAATTCAAAATGCACGTATTTTAATGTCCGTGAATTAATGTTTAACTACTAACCAGGATTTTGGGACATAATATTATTGGTAATATTTCTAACGAGAAAGCAGTGAGTTTGCATTAATGATTGAGCTTCCAATTAAATTGAATAACGTACTTTCTCTCTCTCTTTCACAATTCAAATCTTTAAAAGCTTTGCTTTAAAATCACTTGGAGCTGGCTGAAAGAAATATCATTTGCGGACTATACATAATCGCTTTCTGAAAACAAATATTTAAAAAAGTATATAATAACTTAGTAAAAATAGTATGGAAATGGACTACATGCCTCACCGTATTTACTTCCATTTGGCTATATACCTAATTACTTTTCAGTTGATTTTACTATTTTCCCATCAGGATAATATATATATATTGGGACCGGTAAGTTACCTTTATCAATTATTGAAACACTCTGTTAAGTTGATTAATTTATTTTAATTTACCTTGTACATTGAGTGGCTTTGGTATTTACACCAGTAGATTAATTATATATCCTGTTG
>JAOPJM010002023.1:6910864-6923794 GCA_027124095.1 Muusoctopus leioderma | reverse complement strand
TCTTACCTATAAATTTCATAACAAATAAGCTGCAAAAACCCTGTTTTTAAACATTTTCTGCTCAATCATTACAGGACAGAGAAATTTTTTAACAGGATGTTAAGAGTTAATTATAGTAAATGCAAATGATAAGGAAAAATAGCTATTAGATTAAGGTGTTGGATTACTGAGTTTGTAGGCTGCTACAACTATTATGCTTCTCCTAGGCAACACACATAGTTCCCTACAAACTCGGTGCAGCTCTCACTTCCACTTATTGCATATTTACCCAGTTCAAAAGCACATGAGGAAGAAGCTGTCCCCCGTGACCTTTGTAGGACCTCCCAGACTGGTGAGATTGATGCAGCAGTTGATGTTCCTCCTGAACAACTGCGGAAATAACATGGGAGGAGAGGGAATTCCAGAGAGCTGACAACTAAAGTTATCCTCTACAGCTAGCCACTGTATTAGTTTCGTTTGGCATTATTTCTCACTATGCCAATGAAATCACATCATCAAAACCTCTCACAGTAACACTTCTATGCTTCTTTATTTACACTGTCATTAAGTGCAATTGTTCCAGTATTGTGTCAGGCACACTTCTCCCCAATAACATCCTGATTGATACACACTGCCTTGCAATTTCGAACACTTCAAGTCTCCCCTCCCCATGTCGCAGAACACCAGTGAACATCTTACTATGAGTTTGTTTCCTGGTCAGATACACCTCCATATTGCTCCTTGCTGACTACTTTTTTTTAGCATTACTAGGCATGTTGCTTATCTCTTAAAGCCTTATCAAGCACTATGTTGCTATAGTGTATGCTGTAAGCCATTAACAATGGCTTACAGCATACACTATAGCATACGTAGTAGTAACTACATCAGTTCTGTTCACACAGTTAGTGTTACAAATCAATTTGCTCTGCTGCATAACTAACTGACAGGGTTTTAAGTGCATGCAGAATGAAATGAGTGCATTTAACATGCCACCAACACTAAAAAGGCTAACTTGGAGAATGAAGAGCCTTCTTTACAATATGTAAGTGTTAATTTGGAGTTGCTGCTCTTTTAGATGGATTGCCTTCACTACAACTTATAAGATCATGTTTCCTGGTGATGAGTTCATGATGGGATTTCTTGAGAGCGGCCAACTTCCTACATTATTATATTTAAAGAAACTGTGTCTCTAATCAGTAATTGAAATATAGTGGCAAAAGAGAGAGGGGGCTAACAAGGTGGGTAGGTTGTATAGCAGTTGCTCAGAAGAAGTAGATTATCAGGGCAGGGTGGTGTTTCCTGGCACAACCATTGAAATTGCCAGTTATGACCACTATATTTAATTCTTGAAGCAGTGTTGCACTGAAATTTCTATAAAGTATTACAGTGTACTATAATTGTTTTATGACAACTGAAAGCTGCTTTGATAATTAGTTATCAATACCTGAAACGGGATATTATTAAATGCAAGTATTTGTGTTCCTTTAGAATAGCACTGCAACCTTTTTACATATTTGAAGTTCTTCTGAGGTGTAGTTGAAATCACAGGCAATCAAATCATCAACTTTGGTTCTGAGATTTGGAACGTAAATTCTCTGACCACTCCAGGAAATGTGATGCATTTTTTTTTGTTTCAATCAAAGGCTGAATAACAATAATTCTTAAATTTTTAACTAAGGTTTTCAGTATTAGTAATTATTATAATTTCTCACATTGGCACAATGAGAGTCAACCCCAGGACATGACTTGTATTTATTTTATTGACCCTAGAAGGAAAAAAAGCAAAATTCACTCTAGCAGAATTTGAACTCAATATAAAAAAGCATTTAATCTGGTACTTGACCATTTTTGCAACTTGCTTTGGTGATCCACACCACTGCTGTCTTAGACATGGGTAAATGGACTGATTCAAATCTAAGAATTGGGTATATTACATGTACAATTTGGTTTCAGTCATATTAATATTAGCAATAGTAGTAATTCTATAAAATATCCATTGAGAAACATACCCAATGGAGCTATATTGCTAGTTCGAGGCACAATATTATCTAAAGAAGGTGCTGATGGTCTTTCTGTTGACAACATATTAGGGTTCATCATCCTCTGAGGCATTCCAGGGTTACCAGCAGGGTTGGGACCAGGCATACCTGGAAGAGGGGAAAGATAGTAAACAATATTAGCATATATAGCAGATATAGTAAACTACAATCATCAACCTCTAAACAACATAACTAGTAAATAAAGAGGTTTATTAATGAAATATAAATCTCAAGTTTTACAATACCCATGGTGCAGTGGTAAATAGATAGCAAATGGAATCCATGAGTTATATCAGAAAAATGTTTAACAAAATTGCTTGCTTTTGGTAGAATGTCATTAGAAACAGTAAATGTCCCTACATTACTAAATTTGGCAACTTCACTTTCGTTTTCATGAACTGGTTAAGGATTGTTGTGGTTTACATTTTTAGAGGATAATATTTTGGTATTAATATCTAATAGCTTTTTCTTAACAATGTCAAATTCAATTTTTGCTAGATAATTAACATTTGTTTGTGTGACCTGGGGAGTGGTACATGAAATTTAACTTACTAATTGTTACATAATACACACAAGCCCAGTTTTGTAACTATCTACAACAAACAGTCACTGTATCCTTTTATAGGACTAAACATAAAATATCCAATAGAAAACCTATAGAAATGAATTTGAAAAAGAAAGATTCTTCACAAAAGAAAAGTGTCTAGTGATGGAGTTATTTCTAATATCAAAATATATACCCAAGTACTAAAAATAACATACATAACACCCTACAAGATGTTTCTAATGATGATCTTTTACCAAACACTACCAGCTAATAGAAATGCATGGCACTTCTACAACAGTCATCAGAATGCTGCATGTGATGAGAGCATCACATAAAATTTGGAAAATGATTATCTGTATAAGAAAAGTGATGAACCAAATTTAAAATCTGGTTTTTATTCAAAGTTTCATGATATTAATTTACATGGAAAAGCATAAATGCCATAATTTTTCATTTCTTCTCTCTAAATTACAAATGCATGAAATAATATACATTATTGCCTGCTTTCCATGCTGGCAGGGTCACCACAGTCAGATTAAGTTCTTATTTGAAGTTACTGACTTCCTAGATGGGTCGCAGGACCATGTCTAGCTAGTACATTCCATTTTTGGTATGGTTTCTATGACTGGATGCCTTTCCTAACACCAACCACTTTACAGAGTGTACTAGGTGCATTTTATTGTGGCACATTCACTAGAAAGGTTGTCATGCACCTGGCAAGACTAAGGAGTCCTTTCTACCCTACATTGTCTCCGTTCATTTACCAACCACTTTACAGAATATACAGGGAGCATTTTATTGTGGCACCAGCACATAAAATACATATGTATGAACCTGAAATTATGTCTATGTATTTATATGCAAACATATATCAAGAATGGAGAGACATAAACACACACACACACACACATACATGAATAAATAAAAGAATAGAAGGAAATCTTTATACCAGCTTGAGGGTTTGGTATTAAATTATTCAAGGTAGCGACCGATGTTGCATTTCCTTGTAGTGGTCCACCAGGTATATTGATGGTCCCTGAAGTGCCAGCTAATGACATAGCCTAGTAATTAAACAAAAATAAAAGAAATTAAAAAAAAAGTGTCATGAAGATTGAAAAAAAAAAAAAAAAAAAAATTCAAGACATCAGGTTTAATATGCTGTAATGGTGACTGAAAATGTTATATAAATTATAAAATTAGAATGT
Organism: Muusoctopus leioderma; assembly: GCA_027124095.1. Classification (NCBI taxonomy): domain Eukaryota; kingdom Metazoa; phylum Mollusca; class Cephalopoda; order Octopoda; family Octopodidae; genus Muusoctopus; species Muusoctopus leioderma. The sequence goes on along the minus strand of JAOPJM010002023.1, from coordinate 6,920,024 downwards.
GTCTAAAATAGTAGGGATGTATTGCACATAGAAACAATAAAGAGACATCGAAGTGTCATTATGAGAGGTTGTTGAACAAGAAGCATGAATAGAATAGAGTAAGCCTACTTGTAGAGGAACCAGCAGACGGATCAGAATGGAAATGTTCAGTAAGATCTCTTATAAGATTGTAGCCAAAACGTTGAAATCATCAGGATGAGCTGGTATTACACTAGTTACTTCCTTTGTTAATTAGGTTGTGAAAGGTGTTATCTTCAGTGATTGGAATAGTTAAACAATTATTAAGCATTACAAAGGTAAAGGTACCATCTATGTAATTCAGTCTTCATCTCAAGACTGCTCCAGCAGCCAACACCATGGATGTAGCTGGCAAGGAAAGAGAGCTCACATATTGCATGTTGCAAAAAGCATCTTTTACTTCCTAAACAATTGGCTTGTAACAGTTTCTTTTTTTGCTTCAATTGATGATGGTGAAAGTTTTCCTCCAGATGTTGTAGGATGTATTTTCACCTGTCCAGTAGCAATACAATATCTTGTAAGCCATTTGAGAGTTACTGAGTTAGAGGCTTTAGTAGTTAAGGTGCATATAGAGGCAGATGTCCAGGAAGTATTGTCACTCATTTAATTGTCTAAGTCGAGGTGGGCACATCTGCTGCCTTGCACAGTCAGTACAGAATTGGCAGAGGTCCAATAAATTATTCAGTTTGAATAACCAAAAGTGCAAAGATTGTATCTATTATGATGTAGTGATAGGTCCAGAAAACCCAACAGAGTATAAGCTGATTTGGAAGTGAAGAAGTGACCCAAGGTGTTTAGAGAATTGGTGGATAGTTTAGAGTAGTGGTTCTTAACCCGGGGTGCACAGGCTAATTCTTGGTGAGGTGGGTGGGTGAGAAGGTACTAAACCAACTTTTAAAATTTATTTTGTTGATGTGTACAACTTTTGTTCTTTCAAAATCAGCTGGATGCTCAACAGGACAACTGGATAACTCTCAGCAAAAAAATTCCACACATGCAAAAGTTAATTGAGCAAAAGCAACAGCAGCCAGCACATTAAATGGTTTCATTAGCAACTGATTTGTTTAGCCTTCAGATCAAAGGGGAGCAAGAATAATTTTGATACCTCAAAGGGTTGTGAGCCAAAAAATAGGTTAAGAACTGCTAGGTTAGAGATACAAGCAAGAGAAAATATTTCCTGAAGTAGGCTGTTCAGATTGGCAAGAGTTTTAACTTGCATAACAGAAGGGTCAGTATGGGTGGAATGGAAGAGGAGAGTTGAGATGTTCTCAATGCAAGATAAGAGTTGGCCAAGAAACTGCTGAGTGAGTGATTAAGATTTGAAAATAATAAAGCTAGATAACACAGGGAATGAGATAGTGAGAATTTCAGCTAGAAATCTGTGTTGCTGAGTTAGACAATGAGGATGATAAACCTTTAGAAAAAATAAGAAATGGTGCCTTTGGTTTGATTCTGTATTTTTTCATTATACTTTTCAAATTTTACAAGTTTGAATCATCATCATCATCATCATCATCATCGTTCTACGTCCGCTTTCCATGCTGGCATGGGTTGGACAGGTGATTTTGGCCCGCGTTTCTTCCTCGTTGGAGTCACCACTCTCCCAGACGGGTCAGCAGCCCACGTCTCGCTCGTGTTTCATTTGTAGAAGACAAGAAAACACTTACTGTAACTGTGTTGCCCATGCCACCATCATTCTGAGCATTCACTGAAGGTAATAATGGAGGGATGTGATTGGAATCTCTGTGAAGCATTGCCTGTAACGTAGATAATATAACACATTTGAATAAAAAAATAAATCTATTCATATTACAACACAATTGCTCTTCTGTTTAAAAACACCAACACTGAAAGTAAATGTCAAGATATTTAAAAAAAAAGTTTAAAAGGCTTTTTTAAAAAAGAGATTTGCTTTCAATAATACAATAAAATGAAAACAAATCAGTTAAATATAAAATCATTAATTTGTCATACTGCTACAAGACCACAAATTTGTATGAAAAAGGTATACTTGAATTTGTTTTAATAAGATAGTCAAGATGCAGGGAGAAGACTCATGATCTTAGCAGGCTCTTCTAGAATGGTGAGGTTGAAGTGGGTATGGAGAAAACTACAGAGTTACAGCTCTGGAGAGGAAGTATTGGGAAAAGTGTTTAGTGTAGGTTTTGTGAGGTGAGACACAGTAAGAGTGATGGTAGAAAGTAAGATGAGTGGGTTTGGGTGGAGGAGAGTATGCAGCTAGCTAGTCCAGAAGAGTAGAGGCCATTGTAGTAGCAATAGAAGAAGTAGAGATAAGAAACTGTGAGATAGTGGTTGAGCATGCTGGTGATTAAATCTTAACCAATGAGTCGAGTGGCCATCTTTAACAAACAGTCTAGCTAGGGTGTTATGTGTTTGTGTAGATAGCAGCAGCAACATCCCAGATATGAGAAATACTTTCATGTGGAACTTATTTAAGCTTTGTAGAGAGTTAGCAATTGATCAAGGTTCAAGTATTTCATGAAATACTAAAGAGTAATTTTATTTTTTGTGATGCAGCTTTCACAATGTTATTTATATAAGTGGGGTCCCCAAGAAAGGTCACCAGAGATTGTGAGGTCTATAGTTTGTAGCGACTTTTGAGGGTTTTAGTTGTGTGTTATTCATGACTAGAGAGAGAGTGAGGTACAAGGCTGTTTCTTTGATGTGTGTAGTGATTAAATCTCTGTGCTGTTGAAAAAGAGTCATTGAAAAAAGCTCTGAAGGTCTCTATTCATGGAATCAGTGTATGTATGGTTTGAGTTATTTAGGTTGCTTGTAGTTGACACTTGTATGCAAAAGGTTAATACCATCTGCATAGGATTGAGTGTTGTTAGAAGTAACAGAAAGTAGGTTGTTAATGTAAAGAGGGAAGAATATGGGAGACATTACCAAACCTTGAGGGCCATTAGAATTGATAGAATATGTTGGAGAAAGCCCCATTGGCACTTACTACACTGGGTCAGGCTGACAGCAAGTTTCCAATCCAAGAAATGAGAGATAGATGGATGGAGAGACCATAGGCAGACAACTTAGCTAAGAGATTATAATGCCAGACATGGTTGAAGGCTTTGCTCATGTAAAGTGCAGTAACATTGCTTTCACTGAAATCCTCAAGGCTGAAGGACATGCGATATAGAAGAGCAAGGCTCCAGTAGATCTGGTTCTATAGAAGACGTACTGGTGGTTACTGAGGAGGGGAAAGACACTCAAGGGGATGAAGTAAGTGATTGTTAACAACTGTTCCATCACCTTTTTTGAGATGTTGGAAATGAGGGAGATATCAGGAGTTTTTGATCCCTAGTGCAACAGCTGATACTTTCACTCTGGAGGAATCAAAGGCAAATTCTATTCAGCAATTGGATTAAAAGGACAAAGTCATGTCAGACAGTGCACACTTTTAATGTCATCCTCTCTAATACTAATGACGTGACAAATCCTGTGTAAGAATAGGGGATCCTACATAGAGCTGCCGAAAAGTTTACAAAATTATTTACAAAAAAAACCCACTTAAAACAACTCATACATTTGGCAGATAAAAAGCCACAGAGTGCGAAATCAATAGGATACCAGGTAACTAGCCGAAGATGTCAGCTCTGTGTCTATAGCAAAGACATTTAACTTTCATTGGCACAGTCCATCTAGCTGTAAGTAGCTACCACAAGGTAGAAAGACTTACTGCTGTATGTAGAAGAAGCATCAACAAAACACTTTGTCATGTAAAATTGACAACAAAGAAAATAAATTTCAAAATGTTTTTTTTTACACAGTCGCAATCTCCGTTGTCCAAAATATAGGAGACTAATAACAAAAGGGGTCCCAAGTATAATGGGGTGATATAATTAAAATTAGAACCAGTAATAATGGGGAATTTAAAAAATTAATTCAGCATTATTGCTTGAACATAGTTTCATATTAATAGACTATTGTTTTCAACTATCATTGAACAGTTAAGATATTATAGGACCTTAGTTTATTAAAAATTATTTAATTAAAAACTAAATGGTACTAATTTAAAAAAAACAAACAAAACATTTAGTCAACTTATGAAGCTAGGATTGTTGAAAATTGAACATTTCCTTTTTAAAAAAAAGTAACTCATTTTGAAAAGTAAACAAAAATACTATTAATTATTTTAAAGTTTTTGGTAGAGGAATTTCTAAGTGGAGATGTATGTTTATACCACGGGAAGAGTTAAAACAAGATCAAAACAGCAGAATATATATTACAAGATGTATACATGCTTTTAAAATGAAATTATTTTTACTTCTTTTCAAGACTTCCATTTCAATAACATGGGATGTCTCAAAAAAGTATGGTCCCGATTCTAATCACACCGCTTTCCTCTACTTTTACCGTGTGAAAAATAAATTTAACCATAATTTTTAACATAAACATTCTATTAGAATTCTACATTGTAAATACATTTCCCAGTGATAGGATCTACAAAGTTGTGGGCATGCTTCCCTCGCTAATCATTCTGAGGAGATACAATAGTAATTGCTGAAATTCCTCACTGTATAAATATTTGTATTTTTGTTGAGGTCTAAAATAAATAACAAAAGTATTCAATAATGAAAGAAAATAAATGATGGCACTGTCACTCCTGACTTTTTATATCCACATAATAATGTTTGTTTTATTAAATTTTTCCTTTTTTTTCAGTGCACTGCTATAACATGCCCCCCTCCCCCCATCTCCAGGATGCAATGGAGTCTGGACGGTTGGCAGCAAAAACGCAATAGCAAGGGAAGAGAAGGGAAATTGAATCAGAGAATAATAGGTCCAAAATACTTCGAGCGTTTTTTAAAAGTTAAGGGATACATTGGGCAATGCTGTCTCATAGACAAAAGGATGATGATGATGATATATTACATAATGCAGCAGAAAAACACTCAGAGTGCAGTGTTTCTACTAGTAATTTATAACTGAGATGAGAAAGTAAAAAACAAAAAAATTTTAATACCAACCGTGGCAACTTGTGGCTCAACAATCTGCATAACAATCTGAGCTTGAAGCAGAGCATATGCTAGCTGTGGGTTTTGTAATAACATATTTCTGGCCTCATTTGGATTGTTCTGGATGCAGAGCTAAAGAAAAGTAAAATGAAAACATTTAAATATTGTAAAGGTAGTTTGAAATTGAAGAACTTTGGAAAACTATAATCAACCAGGAATAGCAGAATATATAAGGTAAAAAATAATGAAAATCATATGCTACTGCTACAGGGTAAGCTTTCCATTATAGAAACTAAGAATAATCATAGATGCAATGAATCAGTAAGTGCAGGCTTCAGTATAATGTAACTCTCTCACTGAAATTATTAATTCTATATAAAAAAAAATTATTTTTAGCTTTGCTCTAAAGCAATTTTTGTGTTATAATCTCCTAGAGAAAATATATTAATATATATTCACATGCTTTACAGTGTGTCAGGTCGTTTTTCACACTAAAACGAGCTTAGATACCACCACCACCACCATCATAATCATTTTATGGGTTGGATGGGTTGTTACGGTCTAAATCAGTTCTTATTCAGAGTTACTACACTCCTACACAGGTCACGAATGTCTTGCTCGTATGTTCCATGGTTTTTAAGGCTGGATGCCCTTCTAAAGGCCAACCACTTTACTAATCAAGAACATCCACACTTAAACCCCAAAAGATGAAACAGTCCAATCAATGTGTATTAATGTAGTAATATCTTACCTTAGAAATATATATGATAAACAAATAAACAGAAAATATAATTAAGAAAAGAAATTATACCTTCATCTGTTTCATTAACTCAAACATCTGTTCTGGAGGTAGACTGGCAACTGCTTTTGAGATTGCTTCCGGTGCTTTTTCTGGCTCCACTTGGTCTCCATAGAGACTCTGCAAAGTATTTCATCATTATAAATATTTAAAATATAGTAAGTGAAAAGATGTAAATATTAAACAATACTTATTAAAGGCATATTGTAATAATCTTGATGATGTTTCTTATATTCTTTTTGCAATGTTAGTAACTGTTTCTTACATAGGTATAGCAGATGAACTTTTTAGAAAAGAAGAAAGTTACAATATTTCAATCTTTTCAACAAACAGACTTAGTCTGATGAGAACTGCTGTACTGTAATATACATCGATGTAATGTTAATAACACAAACTAAAACCAACCCAATTAATAGGCAAGCCTTTACTCTACAACCATTATACCATTCTACTACAACTCCCAGAATTTTCTAACTATGCTATATTCACCTAAACTTGCTCATTCATTTGAAAATCCATATCCTTCTGAAACTGACTTTTTGTTTACACACCAGCCACTAAACTTCAACAATTTAAACTAAATATTAATTGCACTATCCTCACAATCTCCAAGTCTAAAAAGGCTGTAAAAGGTTATGGGTACTGCCTTTATAATTAAGATTAATGAAGACAGAAAAAAATTGTCAACCTTAAAGTGTAGTCAGTTTAATGAGATTATATGTTTATTTATTAATCAATGAATATAAGAAGAGTTCATTCATAGCTCACTTTTTCTTTGTTCCCCACCTCTATTTATTAATGCATCACAGTGTGAACAAGTATTAGAATATACAGTGTGATCTCAAACTAAAACAATTTGATGGATCACTAATTCAAAGTTTTAGAAAGTTTGATGCATTAATGGAAACATAAGAGGATAGATGTTGTGTCATAGTTGATAAATGTAAAAAAAAAAGAAATGCTCTGAAGTAAGGGCAGTTACAATGATAAATACACCAATAGGCCTTTTAAGATGGATATGTTTTCCATATGGAATTGAAACAGTGCTATATTTCAGAGAGCATTCAACATGATATATGTACTGGTACTAAAACTGTTAAAAGTTTACATATCAAGGTAGATAAGATCACAAAAAAGTTGGAATTATCAGGCATGGTGATCACTCAAGCAGAGTCTGATGAATTGACAAAGGAGGGTATATCTTTCGATCATCGTTTAGTAGCAAGAATTATGGATGTAAAACCACCACAGGATAAGAAATAATTAGAATCTTTTCTTGGACTTGTCAATTTCTATAGAGATATACTGATCATTATTCAGACTGCACATCATTGTTTGTATCACTTCGTAAATATGGTGGAGTTCAAAAACAAAAGGTATTTGAGCATATAAAACTGATGTTAGTATCAAAGCTAGTGGTCCAGATTTATGATTTTATGATGTCAGAAGAGAGGTTACCTTAACAGCTGATGCAAGTGAAAAGGCTCTGTCAGGAATACTTCCCTTTTACTATATTTGTCATGAGCATTATCTATAACCACAAGATACTCAAATATATTGAAAGGGAAGCCTTAGTGATTGTATGGTGCACTTGAAGAGCATGGCATATTTGAGCAATATGCTTTTGAGTTAGTGGACAATCCCTGACTTAGGAAGACTTCTTAATTCATCTACTTTGATGGACAAATATGGTCACCAATAACAATGTTTAAAAAAACTCCAGCTCCAGTTTAGTTTTGATACAAAAGAAATAATGAACCACAACAAGCTAGATTTATATCTCAAGCAGGATAAAATACAGCTGTGATTCTTAAGGGTGACCAGGGTATATTAGCTCATGCAAAATTAGTCTCTCAAGCTTTGTATGATATTCTAGACTATTAATAGATTATGATTTCATAACTGATACGGGAAGAAACATTGTAAATGATGTTAGACACAATTCTCGAATAATGAATGGATTAAACCAATGTGTTTCCAGAAGATGTGATGTCATTGTTGTGCTAATATTGTTGTAGAGTTGCATGCCTTTTACATGCTGATTAATCAGCATATTTTAATGAAGAGAAAAGATAACAAATCTAACAAGTGTTGGCAGGATACTTAAAAAGAAATAAAGTGAAAAACAAACAACTCACTTCAACAGGGGGCCCACCAATAGCTTGTTGCATACTCTTGAGCTCTTCTTTGTTTTGTTCACCAGCAGCAACACCCACACGTAGTGGTCGCCCATTGAAGTCATAGTTGTTGAGATTACGCATGGCACTTTGTGCCGTTTCAATGTCTTGATATTCACAGAAGCCATAACCTTTTGGCTTACCAGTTTCCCTATCATAAACTAACCTGAAAATTAAATCATTGAAAAATTAAATCTTTTAACAAAAAAAACAAAAAAAATCATTTGTTCTCTGATATGATGCAGAAGCAGAATAGGACAGCAAAGAGGAAGACTAGTTTAATAATAGCTGCACTATTTTTTAACTGCTAAATGGTAAAAGAGGGGGGAAAAAAAGCTGAATAGAGTGAGTTCTGATCTTGTAAATTATCTCTGAACATTTCTCCCTTTGTGATGTTTAAAACTTTATAAATCAAGCAGTATTTAATCTACTTTGGTTTTTGGGTGGATATATATTTTTTAAAATTCATACTTCTAAAGATGATCTAGTATCTTATTGTACATTTGAACCTTTAGCATTCAAATACTAATAAAGAGATCTAGTGAGACATGTAAAAATGGAAAAGAATTATGAAACTAATAAAAATGGCCAATTTGGACAAACAGTAGACTTCATGGCAACCAGTTTGCTGAAAAAGCATACTAAAGGCAATATATGTATGTAGGTTTCCATGTTTAAAGAATAATTGTATATATAATAAGGATTTTACCTGAAACTAACCACAGGACCAGCCTGAGCAAAGATCTCTTTGAGTTGTTCTTCTGTAGCTTCATAAGGAATGTTACCAACTGAATGGGAAAGAGAAACAATTCATCATTTACAGCAATTTTTTGACCATTTATTTTAAACAGAGATGAACTTAATGACAACATATGGAGTTATGTTCAAATATATGAACGTTTACTTATTAGTTTAATTAAATTAATAATAAATTGATCACTTTCCTTTTGAATGTTATATTCCTGAATAATTCAATTTTTATTGTAATTTGTTAATGTATCGAAATCTAACTTCATTGGAATACCACCCATTCAGTTAATACCAGAGCAGGAAACCAACATTGGATGATAGTTATAAAATGCTTCGTTACCATATTTCTAATGAAACACACTGCCTATAATTTTCAATTAATTTTGAAAGTAATCAAGAATTTGCAGGTATTTAGTAAAATAATTAACTTTCTCATAATT
>JAOPJM010002023.1:6877737-6889334 GCA_027124095.1 Muusoctopus leioderma | reverse complement strand
AACTTTGCCTTTCATCCTTCGGGGGGGGGGGGGGGGGGGGGGGAGAAAAAAAAATCAGTCAAATATTCGAGTATTATCACGCACACAATAGACAAGCCATACGGATTGAGATGGGTTCCAAGGAAAGACAACTTCTGACTCGTTTTGTAATATATATATATCAAGTTATCGCAAAACATTTCTGATATGGTCATCTTAGCAATTTGCATATGAATTGCTTTAAGTAATCAATGAATATGAAATCCATAGCCTATATTAGGCTGCAGGATGGATTCTGATGTCAACTCTGCTAGTTCATATGAAAAAAGAATTTTCAAAGTAAAACTAACAAACTCAAAGCATAGAGGTAAGCCTTTATTATATTAAAAAAAAATCAAATGGAATTAAAAATAAATTCATAAAAATGTTCACTCATAGTCATAATCTTGAAAAAGATATTCTTCAAAACAACAACTGGACACATTTGAAAGTATCCAATAAATTATAAAGAAAACAAATTACATTGTCGTAAATATCAGTAATTTCAATTTTTTTTGGTTCTTTCATGTAAGTCAACTTATACTTTTTCCTTGCTTGAAACATTGATTTTATCACATGGGGAAAAACTATCAAACCCGTACACCACAATATATTTGGTCTCCAAGACATCTTTGATTTGATATGGCCTTATTTTCGAGAAGTATTAGGTTTTTCATGAAGCATGCATGTTGAGGTCTTCTTGACATTTCTCATATAGTTGGTTTAGTTATGCCTTATTTTTTTTTTTTTATCAATTCAAATATTTGGGTAGTATTATTGAAATATCTGCTTTGGATAAAATTGGAATGGAAAAGTGTCTACAAAAACACTTCGTGTTTAATAGTGACAGCAAATTTTGTTTATAGACAAATTTTCAAAACTTTCACCTTTACACCCAAACAACTAATCAAGAAAAAAGAAATGGTACCCTTGAAAAACAAAATAAATAAAGGAAACCTCTGAAAATGTTTCAAAAAGAAACCCAATTATAATGAGCATTCCTGTTTGCACACTTTTCTAGTAAAATGTACAAGTAGCAATAGATAGTTGTGGAGAGAGAGAGAGACAAAATGATAATAGCAATTTTGAAAATACAAATAAAATTAACCAGAAACTTGATTTATCCTTGGTTACCCTGCCAGCAAGGGGTATATCACAGCTTTGCTGAAAGACATTTTCAAGGAATTTGACAAGACAGCCTAGGGACTTTTATTCCTAAAAGTAATTTTTCTTCTTGTTTGTATAAACTTGTTCTTAAAAGAAGGGAATCATTTTAAAGGGTGAAACTGAAGTTATTCTCAGAGTATTTTTTTCCGTGGGAAATTTGTTAAAAATGTAAACAAGCTTTGACATTGGGGTATTTTAAACAATACATACAAGATTAGCATGTGGCAGTGCTAATAATAATAATAATCACAAGAATGATGATAACAACAACATACAAAAGTAATGACAATGAATATAAAATTAGAGAAATTGTTCAGAAATTCCTCTGGTGAACAAAGCACCGAATCAGAGCCAAAAATTATAGATGGCTGCATGTTTTCCCCAGTCATTGCCACAAGCTATTTCTTGTGAAAAAGAAAATATAAAAACAGAAAATGGAAGGAAGAAAAATACAGGACTTAATTTAGGACATAATGCAGAACATTTAACCCCAATGCATACTATAAATATTTTATTTAAAAGATCAAACATTGAAAATATCTTAATAGCATGTGACATAAAAACTTGGAAATATTTTTTTATCTGGCTTTTTAGTTACCCCGAATTTCCCTATTAGAGACAAAAGTACTAAAAGTCATAATAGTTAAAAAAATGAATTTAAAATGGTTTTATAGATAAGAAAGTGATGAACTAATGGATACATAGCCTCAGAGTAACCATCAAATAACTCAGGTTTGAATAAATAAATATGGATATAATATCACTAAAGGCAATTATTGCAGCATAAGTGGTAAACAGTCTGCAACACAGATTTGTTTCAATATATCTACACCCTTAAATCAATAGAACTAATCTGCTATTGATCTAACAGATAAATAAATATTTAACCTTCAATATTTTATTTTATATTACTAACGTACCATTTTTGGCATGGTTTTTTACGGTTGGATGCCCATTCCAGAGTCTACCCTACCGGCCATGATAAAATGCACACACTACACTTTGTAAAGTGGTTGGCATCTAGGAACAGTACTGTAATTCCAAATAAGAACTGACTTGAAATGTGACAACCTATCCAAGCCATACCAGCATGGAAAAGCGAATGTAAAATGATGATTACTAATACATTTAATGCTGTTGTCAACCCTGATCAATAGCATTCCATCTTTTTAGGAATATGTAGGACTACATTATCTTAGCATTAAAGAAAAAGAAAAAGCAACCTGTTTTTACCCTACAAGGCCCTAATTATAGTTAACCCTTTCATTACTATACTTTTAACTAAAATACACACCATTATGTGTTTCAATTAAATTCTAAAATAATCATGAATTTAAACTGATTTTGCAAAACTATAACTTTTTTATTTATTACTATATTAAAGTGGTGGTTCGAACACAACTTAACAAAAGGTTCTTCCATAAATCTATTGTGGAATTTGTCTAAATATAAAATTATTTAAATTTTGTTTCAATATCACAATATGATTTTTTTTTAGCCAATATTATATCATATGGCTTACTAAATTCCCATTATTATATTTATGGCAAAAATACCCTAATTTCATCCAGTATTTTCTCCTTTTTCCTTTGTTTATATTTTGTGTAGAGATTAGTCTCCACTGTTATTATATGAGACACTTGATTGGAATAACTAAAAGTAAATAGCCAATGGATTTGAGTCATGAGGAAGACTGACTGGATCTAGTTTCTTCTGAAAATTTAAGTTTTCACTTGATCCATTTTCTTTAAATACTGCTGTCCAACATTGTTTACACACTTGTAAATTGAAACATCTGGTTCAAAGTCCACCATGTTTATACGTGATTCATTTTTTTTATTTGCTGCATTTGAAAATCATTCAAATTCAGGGTTGCTATGTATTACTAAATCTGAAGCTTATATAATTTGAAGAAATTTATAGAAATAAGGGTGAAAAACAATTTGGAAAAAACATCCCAAAAATTTGGAGAACACAAAATTTACGTCCCAAAATGTTGGATTTTATCTAGTAAAATCATGTTATCGCTAATGCAGTAGTGATATTTACGTCAATATTTTTATTTAGATATGAATAGATAAATGCAGACGGTCTCAGATATTCTACGGTGATGGGCGATATAGGGTGGGTTGGTAATGAAAGGGTTAAAGGAGGACTTAGCGGGGAATTAACAGACATTATTACCAAGACAATAGCACAAGTGAATGCAAAAATTAAGTCTTTGTCTGTTTTTCTCTACTGATATGGGTTGAATGGGTCTTCCATAGATTTTAAGATAGGTCTATAAATGATGGAACAAGAAATGTTTCAATCAACCTAATAAAGCCACTGATAAAATAAAATATAATGCAAGGATTCGAATTTTACAAATCCTTTGAAGGAGTAACTAAATGTCCCAGAGATATAACGTACATTTAAAACAGAAAATAGTTGGAATATAAATTTGCCACATCAACTCTTTTCATTCTTTGACCTGCCTTCCAGATAATTATCTTTTTAAACCATTATACTCCATGAAAGTTAGATGAGAGGTATTAACTTAATTAATATTAATGTTAACATTAAGAAAAACATGAATATTGACTTCTTTTTGCATTGAAGTGCTATTATTTTAAAGTTTTATATGCCCCTCATCCACATAATAGTTTCTCACGGAAACAGCAAAAGAGTTATTAAATTTTAGTGAGATACAACCATGGATTTAACACAATATTAAGTTTTCTCTGGATTAAATTTAGATACCCACCCTACATGATCACTTTCTGCTTAAAAAACCAAAATCATTTCAAATACAATATTATTCATTGGCAATAATACTTCTTTCTTAACTCTTCTAGACATTTTTCTTTAAACAAATCAAAATTAATAAACTTAGAATTAAGGAGAATAATTAATTTGTAAACCTAAAATTGATAGTATTAATTTCATTATACATCCAAATCAAATTATGAAAGGAAAATAAACATTAAAGAAAATGAAAATCACATCAAATACACAAAAGTCTTTACAATATCCAATAATATAGATACATTACATTCAACTTATTAAATTATCAAAATAAATTATAACTAGCCATTTTTGTTATCATTTTACATACAAAATAAGAAAGGTATATTGAATCAATCACCAAAAAACTAAGTTTTTCTTATATTCATTCAATGCAAGTCATCTGTCATATGATTGATATTGAAAATAAGGAAATATAAATATCAGAGCATCTACATATACATTTCTGGAGTTAAACAAAAAATACAATTTTTTATAATTTGCATATTTAATGTATAATGGTTGATATGGAGTGCAGGGAAATTAAATACATGCATACTAAGGTATCAACTTTTAATTTAGTACAAACTTCCTCCAATATTTAAAAATCAACTGAAAATATATTTTCCTGTCATAAATTTAAAATCATAATGGATGTTTATGTAGAAAGAATTTAGTACAAAACATCATATAAAATGCTAAGAAAAAAATTGGGCTGCTCATAAATGATGTTGTGTATTGTTGGATATTCTGATCTCATCAGCACATTTATTTTACCCTGCCATCATGTCCAACTAAAGTATTTTAGAGACTCCAAACAAGAGGTAGATTTATGACAAAATATAAAATTTAAAATTTAAAAGTTAGAACATTTTTCAGAGCAATAAGATTTAGTTTCAGAAAGAAAAAATTCTTAATTTTTTTTTGCAAAGCTGTAAATTATCTAAGTAGTTTGCTGTAATTTTGTATGAAAATATCAGCAGTATAAAAAAAAAAGAATTGCAGGAATAACATTAGACTGATTATTATTTTATTAAGTGCATCCCTCATCCCAAATCCAAAATTTATGGGAAAAAAAATTATACAAATTATCAGTAGAATTTAGATTCATGGTTTAGTAACAATGACATTATACTGCACTCTGAAGACATATAGCTGTACAAAATGATCAACCATTTAACAGTTTCAAGTTAATTTGAAGATTAAGGATTAAATATAATGTGTAACATTAGGTGACTTGAGCGTTTCAAACAACGACAATGCAAAAATCTCTGTAAAATGCACAAATGTCTGAAGTATTAAAAAATAAATAAGTCAAGGATAATAAATATTATTAAAAGTTAAGTCACAAAATAATTCTATCTACATACATACATTAACACTTTAATCCTTTTGTTGCTGTCCAGCCATTGGTATATCAATACATAAATGAACACTCTTCAAACAATTTTTTTTGAAAATGAACTTAAAAAAATAGCAAGTAAGGAATCTTTTTTTTACATAATAATGTACAAAAATCTATATTACTTGTTTTATAGTTGTAACATATGTAAAATAGATTTACTGCTCTTAGCAGGATAATTTACATATATAATACATGTGTAATAAGTTTCTAATTTCTGTTCCTAAAGCAATTTCTGTTTTAGAATATTTGAAGCCAACATTAAATCTCCATATTTTCATCAACAACACTACCTGTTATTATTCAATATCAAGATGCTAAAAGAAAGATCTTTATTAGAAAGTGCAGACTGGAATCAGAGTAAATAATTTATCAAGTTAAAAATTAGAAACAACAATTGCTAGAGTATTTTAATATAAACTTAGTTTCATTATAAATAATGTTCTAGCAGAAATTAACAAAGAAACCATACTAAATAGCAATATTTGATTTAAAAGCAATCAGTTTTGCAATAGGCAATTTACAAAAACAAAAATGCATAATTTTTGTAAGATTTCTTAATGTGGTGCTCATCATTATGATGAAATATATATTAAAATATAGATATTTTAATAACAGCAATCCTTTAGGATAGTTGGAAAACCCTTATAAAGAATTGCTTTATAGGTAACTAAAATATAAAATTTGTCACAGCCAGTATGTTTATATCAGATGAATTCCAGATGAAATCTATCCAGTGTCAAAAAAATTTTTTCCTTGGTCAGAAATTTAATTTTACAGGTGAAGTTAAAACAAAATCACCAAAGTATTGCTTTAATAAAATATTCTTCAGAAATTGATATCATTTACACCTGTTGGAGTTGTGGGTTGTTCTTTAACAGCATGGTTTTTTAATGCAACATCAACTTCTTGAATATTCAAATTAGACAGATTGTATGCAACTTTCTGTTCTATCTGATCTTGACAAGCTCGCAAATAGTCCTAAAACAAAAATAAGGAAAATTTTCTTAAAAGGCATGAATACAAATTTATATCAACACCATACACATAGTTTTCATTATTTCCTTAGTTTCTTTATACTTTTCTTTGATTTATTTTCATTTTAGTTATGATATAATTTTAATTTGTCTTAAATATGCACAGGCATGGCTGTGTGGTTAAGGAGTTCGCTTCGCAACCACATGGTTTCGGGTTCAGTGCCACTGCGTGGCACCTTGGGCAAATGTCTTCTACTATAGCCTCGGGCCGACCAATGTCTTGCGAGTGAATTTGGTAGACGGAAACTGCAGAAACCCGTCGTATATATATATATGTGTGTGTGTCTCCGTATCTGGCTGTTTACTGTAACTTAGCAGTTCGGCAACAGAGACCAATAGAATAAGTACCTGACTTAAAAAACAAGTACTGGGGTCGATCTGATTGACTAAAACCCTATAAGGCAGTGCCCCAGCAAGGCCGCAGTCAAATGACTGAAACAAGTAAAAGAATAAATAAAAAAATGATTTGCTATTTTAAAATACTAATTATGGATATATATATATATTCAGGTTATGTTAAGGTAGTCTGAAGTAAGCAGTTCTTTGCCCATTAAATCAATGAGATAAACATGGTGAGTGAGAATTTAGAAAAGTTGAATGCTAATTTTAAAAAAAACAGAAAAAACCCCATAAAAGTTAAGATGAAACTTAGAAAGATAAAAGGTAAATCCTTGCTTTATATATGTTTCATACATACTATATAATCATATATAACAATAAACATGTTAATATATTCTGTTGCAGCAAAATAGAAAGTATTCATCTCATTAATATAACATCTGAAGTGTGTGATTTCTATCAATTTCATTCCCACCTAACATTTACACAATAAAAACATATTTCATAACACTTTTGGTAATTGCAATGTATGTTTGTTTTCTCATAGAAAAATGCTTTCTGCATATTATTTTCTATGTTACATACATGTTTCCATGCCAAAATGAATGGGGTATATTTTGTTGGAACTATAAATTTCATATTAGGATGTCTATCCAACTGCTAACTGCTCTATTCTGAAATTAACATACTTCAATTTTATTTTTTTTATAAAGACAAAGTTTTGAATTACAACATAAATGCAAAGTTCTCAATAATCTGCTCACGTAATGAGTTACAGGATATTAATTACCTTTACAACACAGCCTATTAAAGCTGAATGATTAGTATTACAAAAGGGATCCAAATGTATAAAACGCCTGTGTGAAAACTTAAGAAAATATCTTAATTTGAAGTGCCATCAGAAACATAGCATGAACATTTATAGAAAAGTAAATATGAAACAAATACACACTATGTCGGAGTGACAAAAAAACTATTATTTATAGAAAAGTATTATATGAGAGAAGTTTTATTTTACGCTCGTTTTTTTATTCCCAGCATTATTATTAATGAATTAAGCAAGGGTTCTTCAAAGAATGATATTTTAATTACAAATGGAATGCATTTAAGTCCCAACAATATTACCTCTTTTAAACCTCATCATATTTTGAACAATAACAACCACCATGAACAAACATGACTGTTTGTCATGTACTATCTAGTTTAAATCGAGGCATTAATTTTTATATTATATTATCTTTACAATTTAGAAAAGAACCAACCAACTTCAATAAAATATGTTTTCCTTGTTTCATATAGAAAATTAAAAAAAGTTTCTTACTAATTCAATATGTGTGATTTCATGTAGTCTCTGAAGTAGACTAGAATTCACCATTGGTGAATTAGTGAGACCTTGCATAGCAGCTCCAATACATCCAACAGCAATTGTTGATGGTGTGTATGTCATGAATTTGCAATCTGAAATTAAACAAACAAGTTGAAATTTCTACTACACATATATTAGTAATATACAACATATATACTCATGCATAAGTCCCCCCACCCCCATTTTACATAGAAGATTCTTGGCTCAGTACTTGATTCACATATAAGTCGCAAGCTGTGTTTATTAATACTGCTTATATATGCTTTGATGAAATTTCCATCAAAATATTCAAAACTAAACATTATATTTCCTCCCGTAATATATATAATAAAACAGTTAAGTTCTATTTACATATGAGATTGAAATGAAAGTAAAATTATACGACAGAAACAGAAAATTGAAAATGGAAACAGAAACAACAAAATGTACTTGGTCCCTGTATATACGTTGCTACAAGAATCAGGGACTTAATGGATTATGTTCAACTAGGTATATTAAAGAAACAGGTTATTCAATATATATATATATATATATATGATGGACTCTCCACATTGGTTTCGATATATGAGGGTCCAATAGTTCAGTAGAAAGAATTTCTGTCTTAGAGAACTTTACTGAACTGCTAGACTACTCACAAATATGATTTGATTATAGTAGTAAAAGGCTTGTGTAGGACCAGTGCAAAGAAAGCTGCAACAATATCCAAATGTCCAAATATTGAAAACTGGTTTCACTTTAAAAAACATGAAATGACCTGCTTTCAAGAGGCAGAGGGATAATATATACTTGAAATATATTTGAATACATGCCTTTTCCTAATTAGAACCAAAATACCAATCCAGAAGATTAAAATAACAGCCTTTTGCTTACCTGTATAACACATTGCTATAAACGTGTGTGCGTGTTTTTTAATGATATTTGTTCTCAATGAATCTATTGGAAGACGTCTTAAAATAAGTTCAATAAAATCATTTGGTGTAATAGCCATCAGATCCCACTTCAAAACACATAATAAATGAAGCTCCATAGCCTAAAACGAAATAAAAGATACAGTAAATAATTTTTTTCTTTTTAAATGTACATATAAAATATGCAAATTCAAACCTCTTACAAAATGTTATAGCAACTTATTTGATAATGAAACAAAAAGTACAACACAAATTAAAACTCCTCATTTAGCAGAATATATTAAGCTCATACTGTCAGCCAGCTTCATTGTCATCATCATCAATGTTAGCATGGGTTGGCCAGGTGATTTTGGTCCAAGTCAGTTCTTATTTGGAGTCACCACTATCATAGATGGGTCAGGGGGACTACGTTTTGCTTGTATGTTTCATTTGGCTTGGGTTTTACAGCTAGATGCCCTTCCTAACACCAATCCCTTTACAGCGTGTGCTGTAAAGGGATTGTCATGTTGATGAAAAGGTAATATTTGAAATCTTACCTAGGAAATTAAGTAATATACCAAAGACATAAGGTTGTTTATAATAGTCTATTCTCCAAGTGTTCATTAAATCAGAGAATTTGGAATAAATTAACTGAATTAAAAAGTGATGGAAATCCCAGTCAAAGAGCAAATTAAGGGATGTGTAGGTAAATTTTAAATAATTCAAGGTGGGATGAAACAAGAAAAGACAAACAAAAAAAAGCATGATAGGTGATAAAGTAAAATGAATACATTAAGTTGAGAAGTATTAGGTCGGATGATTAAATAAATAAGTGGATATATAAAATATATAAAAAAATAAAATTGAATATACAATAAAGTGAAATAAAATAAGATGAAATGAGATGAGATAAAATAAAGAAAGTGGTTGATTAAAGTAAAAGAATAGAAAGGTGATTAGCTTGTGAGATAAAATGAAATGAGTTAAGAGGAGACATAAATAAACTAGATGAAATTAAGGTATAAACACTAAATCGTCAGAAGTAAGAATTTAGAAGGTCAAGAAAATTGTAGTAGTAGATTAGTACTGTGAGACAGGAGAACAGACTAAAATAGTTAATCAGACTAGAATAGTTAAGACAAGCTAAATAGTTAATAGATGAGTTAATTAATTCATGTTTAAAATATTTAAAATGTTGCAGTGAAATAATAACGAATTTAGGTTATACCAAAACATAATTCTGAACACTTTAGGATGACAACTTCACAACATACTTAATGAGTTAGTTGGCTCACTCTTCAGGTGGGGAAGTCTAGCTCTTACATGGCTTGCTGAGCGTTGTGTAAAACCTATTAACAAATTATATTGTATGACTACAGACATAGATCTACCAAATTTAACAATATCAAAGTATATGCCATACTGCATGCATATTTTCCAAACAGAAGAAGTGGTATGGTTAAATCTTAGGATTCTGGGCCTTGCATATGAGATGACGCACTATTAGGACAAGTGGCAATTTACTCATGTCAGCACAGAAAAATAGAAGTTAAAAAAATGATGATCCCACACAATCATAAATGGGCTTTTCCCCCATTCTTTTTTATTCACAAGCCACATCTTATTTCCATACATCATCACACTTCTTATATATGCATCCTACACTCTGAACTTGTTACATATGCTTCATAAGCCTTGACCTTATTCAGAGAGAGAAGTCCATTTCTCAAAAGTAGAATTACATGAATCTTTGCCATCCTCCACTGTCGTCATAATATTATAACTCAGTTTACCTTTAATGTTGCTTATATCACCCAGAAAGCAGAATGTATCTATTTTCAGCAAACCATAGTTCCCTGTAGACTTGACATCATGTTTGTTAATGTTGTAGATAAACCAGTGCACCCGAAGCATCTAAAATTACTTCTCTATAAGTCCACTGAATACCCCACTACAATGTTTGTATATCTACATTTTGCATTGCCTACATAGAAGTGTTTCTGCATTTGTTACTTTATAAACTTTTGTGGCTTGTGCTACTAATATGTGATTTTATCTTCGCCATGTTAACCTTCAAGATTGTTGTCTTGATTTTAATTTTTCACCAATTCAGTACAGTGAGTGCACCACTCACTGTACTAAATTTCAAAAGCATATAAAATGGAAAATAAAATCTCACCAGAAGGCTCTCCAACGTAATAGAGTGATCTGTGTACATCACCAGTTTCTCTGCAGCTAAAGGAGCTGTCTGCATCATTTTGGATGAGAGGAACATACAGGCCGAGCCAAGAAGCTGCAACTGATTCCTTTTAATTCGGTGAACACACAGAAATCGATCCAAGTAATTCATGGAGAGGGGAAATACTTCTTCTTCACAAATCAATTCCCCACAAACCTGAAATTGTATGAAAGAATGAATTACTTATTCATATTCTAGAAAGTTACAGATAAATAAAATTGCGAAAGATATCTAGTGCAAACTAGAACAATATATGGAAAGAGTGATGGATCTGCTCTTTCTCAGACAGTTCACTCAGTATATATATATATATATATATATATAGGTAAACAAAAAGCAAAAAAACAACAACAACAGTAATTTTTTCAAAACAGTT
>JAOPJM010002023.1:6757130-6774677 GCA_027124095.1 Muusoctopus leioderma | reverse complement strand
AACACACATGTACATTTCTTCACATTTCCCTTTAAAACGTCAAAGGAGCAACTGAATTGAGAAGTAGCTATACCAATACCCACCCCATTTCCATAACTGCATGACTCCATATTTTATCACGACAGTTGTATTCTATTTTTACCTAACAATCTTCGCAAAGCAGAAATGGTTTGGCGTTATTCATATAATTGAATATTTTTGTCAAAACTGAAATGGTTCTTGTAACATTAATGTTTTACCTAATATTAAAATATTGGATCAAACTTCTTTATCAAACTCTACTAACGAACCCTGTAGGAACCCCTTTATTTTAATGAATCCCCAAAATATTTTAGCAAAACCTTTGTGTTTGTACCAATCCAGGCTGGAGACCACTGGTATAGACTGCTCTTCGCATTAGAAATATATAATTGCTGTCATCTACATTTATGATCCACATTTCGGAATTATTGGATATAGAATGGCTCTTGATAAATATCTTTAGTATGATACCCTGTAGTGTAACCAGATCGTGTAGCATAGTAGTGTAGATGAGCCTTTTGGGGAAGTAAAATGTCTAGGGCGTTTCCAATAATTTCATCCTCATTTATATATTGTGTGCCTCAGAGTAGCAATTCATTCTAATATTCCAATATTTACACAAACTGTCTTGTATTTTCACTTTCGTTGGAGATTAGTGCTTCCGTTTTTATCACATGGAGGTAAACCTAATAATGCTGTGCTTTGTGATATTCACGCTATTAGCAAAAATAAATGGTGTTATCAATGGTAGCTAGTTATTTATTTATTACATTTACATTGTGCATGGGTACCTTTACACGAAAATGATCCAGAGAAATTCTTTCTTCTTTATTGTTTAGCCAAGAGGAAGGTCGAGTTATCATGAACTTCGCAGGCCCTCCGAGAGTTTTTATATTGATACGGTTGATGTTGAAGTTGAACCTATGTAAATCAATGTCTGTATGAAAAAGGAAGGACATTTCAACGGTTTGACATTCTGAAAGGATATTATGCATAGTGGTTAGTACGGGGCCTCGATGCGATACTCAGTATGGGTGACGAAAGGAGAAGAGCCGGGTTTGTCGAATGATCCTAGTAGGAAGTGGTATGCAAATAGCTATTCCAAAAGCATATGATATTTTAGTAGCGATCGAATAGGAGTCATTGCGCCAAAGGTCGCGGTGTATTTATTGGTTAGTGGTTATCTGAAGCATCATCCCAATTATTGGAGCAGTATACCATTCTGTGTCTTATTTAAGATTTGTAAAGAGACAGCAGATAATAAACACAGAGGTATTTTCTGGCCTTGAAAAGGGTTACTGTCTTTGGGATGCCAGATCGTCAGAAAAGGTCATTAGCATTTATAGCAATTTTAATAGTTATGATTGCATGTTGTCTAAGACTAGTTGATAAACTGGATGAGTTGCCATCCAATATAAGTAACCAAATTATTAAATTCCGTTTACCGCTGTCTATTGGCCGTCATGTGACTTTCTTCTCTGTTTATGCACCAACTCTTCCCCCAACATAATAATCTTTATCTCTGTTCTATGAGAGTTTCAGAATTGCCATTCTTTCTGCTCCAACTGGTGGCAAAATCATTCTGTCTGGTGACTTTAATGTGATTGGGGCGCTTTCGTATTGGTAAAATGAACAATAGTTGTTTTCGACTGTTGCACCTATGTTCTGAAGTAAGTCTCGTAATAGGTAATACACTGTTCCATCAGAAACTTAAGCATAAAGTCGCCTGGATGAATCCGCGGTGGAAGCAAGGTCAACTTATTGACTACGTCATAATACGTAAACGTGACATTCGTGATCTCTGTAGCATTAAAGTCTTGTGTTGTGCTACTTGTTGGACGGATCCCTACCTTGTATGAGCAAAGCTGAAATTGGTTGTCACGAAGTTTACGCCAAATAACACGAAGGTTCCGAAACGGATGAGTTTTGTCAAACTCCGACACTGCAATATCTGCAGCATTTCGAAAAGCTCTTGCTAATTAACCGTCTGATGGTTCATGGACAGACATCAAACAAAAAGTGTATGTCACCTCTGACAATATTTGGGTTTCAGAACATGCAAACACGAAGATTAGTTCGATGAAAATAATCCAAGCTCTTAAACATCAAGCATAATTTACACTAGAAATTGCTTAATTCTAATTTATCTGAAAAGGAGCATTTGGAGAAAGAAGAATTGATAAAGCACCATAAATCAGTGTTACAGAGAGAACTAAGAACCATGTGTGATTGGTCGAGCATATCTATAAGTATTCAACTGGCCTTTGACAAAAAGGATTCCAAAATAATGAACAGCTTGTTAATACATATAATTGTTTCTCGCCAATCAACTACTGCTCCCCTATTCTTTATAAAGACGGGTACACCTTGGTCAGTGATACTGAAGGTATTCTGAAGTGATGACCAGAGCATTTCACAAATCGTTTTCATAACCCATCTACAAGAGATGAGAATGTTATAGAAGAACTTCCTTAGTGCCATGTTATTGAAGAAATGGATAGTATTCCTAACATAAAGGTTGTCAAAATTGCAATTAAACAGATCGATTCAGGAAAGACCCTAGGAATTGATGGTATACCAACTCATGTTATTAGGCATGGTGGTGATGTAATCACTAACCTTGTGACCACATTGAATGTCAACGTGTGGAATGTTTCATCAGATCCACAAGATTGGAGAGATGCAATACTGATTTCGATGGACAAGGGAGAAGGAGTCAAGTCAAACTGTGGTAACTTTCGTGGTATTTCCTTACTTGTAACTGTTGGTAGACAGACTTTTATTGAGTCGTTTGCAAACACACATATGTTCTGTCGTTATCGCAGAGTCTCAATGTAGAGTTAGATGTGGTAGAGGTACCACGGATATGATCTTTGACGTCAGACAGTTGCAGGAGAAGTGCATAGAGCAAGGACTCCCCCTTCATCAAGTTTTTGTTTACCTAACGAAACCTTTTGACACGGGGAATAGAAATGCACTGAGGAGAATCCTGGAAAAGTTGGGGTGCCTGCCTAAGTTTGTTGATATGTTTATCCAACTACACACTGGTATGAATGCCTACTTCAACTCTAATGGTATTTGTAGAAACCGATCCCATCGGATAATGGAAAGGGAAATACACCTGCGCCAACTTTATTCTCCATATACTTTGCAGTCGTAATTGTCCAAGCATTTTAGGAATATGATTTAAGTTACTTTGTCCACTTTCACACAACAGATAAACTGTTTAATCCGATTCGTTTCAAGGCTACATCGAGGACTTTTACGGCTCTAGTTTGGGATTTGTTGTACGCTGATGATTGTGAGTGGTCTTGTGGCTCACTTGGAACAAGATATTCAGAAAATGATAAACTTTTTTCCCAGTGCCTGCACTACTTTTGGACTTACAATAACCATGAAGAAAACTAAGTTGGTGTTTACACCTGCTCCAGGTGAGCCGTATCTGGAACCAAATATACTTATTTTAGGGACCAGACTTGATATAGTTTATTCTTTTGTGAACCTCAGCAACTCTGTCTCCAGGGACGGATCCCTAGATTCTGAGATAAACTTTAGGATAGAGAAGGCTTCAATCGCGTTTGGGATACTCGAGAAACGAATCTGGCCAGACAGGGACTTGAAAAACTTTCCACCAAGCTTTGCATCTATGATGCTTGCGTCATTACATCCCTGGTATACACATCTGAGACATGGATGCCATATCGACTACACGTCAAAATTCTCGAAATATTCCACCAGAAGTGTTTAAGGTGTATATTAAAAATCGGTTGAGTATTGTGTGTTGCAAAAGTTCTAAAATATGAATTTCTCTTCTCTTTAACTGCTTCTGTTGACTACAGTTTTTATAAAATACTAGCAAGTAGTAAGAACTTTGTAAGAAGTTCTTTATAAAATATGTCCTTATAAATGTTCTTTGTAAGAAGTTATTTGTAACTGTGCATCGACGAGATACGTCCACTTCGATGGAGACGTCATCAATGGACATTCCACATTTCATCATCTCCGTGCTTCCCCTTTCTTACGTGCTTTTCGCAAGGTTGACCTGATCATCTGTCGGCAGCACATTGGGGTCGCATTTGCAATCTGTCAAAATTCAAATACACCAATACGAACAAAAGTATCAGTTGCCAACCTCGGTGTCATTGACGGCATTCAATATGTGACGTCACGACCCCAGTGATGTACAGTGGACACTCCCTTTATTCATACAACTTAATTGATAGGCCACGCTGGTGTGTTGAGAAGAAGCAATGGCTTTGAATCATTATGCGAGGTTACTGTAGAACTGAATAGAGATAATGATAAAGATAAAAATGATCTGAGCGCTTCGCTATCTAATTAGTTTTCATGTTGCCATGACTTCCTGCTAGGGTCGATGTTAGCGCACTGTTGGTTGGCTGATCGCTGCTGCTGCTACGATCAAACTGTGCCTTTTAACATACGTGGTTCGGTTTGTAAATTCAGAAACTGCGTCACATACTGCTTCTTTTACAATTAGTGTGTTACCTTCTGTATATAGGTTACCACAATATTATACCCAATATGAATACTTCGAAACATCGTAACTTTTACTAGCTGGATAAAAGCTTCAAATATTAAAAGTAGCTGAAGAAAAGGAAAATCGTAAAGCAGCCAGAGAGTTTGGAATTAGTGAATCAACTATTCGTTTGTGGCATAAAAAAAATAGAAAAAAATTAAGCACAGCATCGAGAAACCGAAGAACATTTAGAGGGAAAAATTGAAGTTTTCCTGATTTGGAAGCAGAATTGAACAAAATATTTTCATGATTTGAGAGAAGGCGCTTGTGCTGTTTCAAGTGAAATTATGCGTATTCAAGCTATAATACTGAATTAACGTTTGATTCCTAATTCTCATTTCAAGGCAAGTCGTAATTGATTTAAACATTTTATGAATCGTCATTCTATCAGTTTAGATCGTAGAACCACTGTGTGTCAACATATGTCTAAAAACTATGAAGAAAAACTTATTCAATTCCAACGATTTATCATTGGCTTGCTGTATATATTTAACCAAATTAGGAATGCTGATCAAACGGCAGTGTATGTCGATATGATTCTTGATATAGTGGGGACTCAAATTGTATCTGTTCGTACAGGTGGCAATGAAAAACAGTGATGCTTGTTGTACATTAATACATTGTATAACTGCTAACTGAGGTAAACTACCTCCTTATGTCATATTCAAAACTAAAACACTGCCTAAACGGATTAAATTTGGAAATAACGTTATTATTCTTGCTAATGAAAAGGGCTAGATGTCATTTGGTTTGGAATCGTCGTGCTGGTGTTTTGCTAAAATCAAAATCAATGCTTATCTTGGATTCTTTTCGTAGCCATGTTACAGAAAATATTTAAAAAATGGTCTGCAGCGGCATAATACAGAACTTGTCATTCCTGGTGGGTTGGTGGGTTATCAAGCATTTTGCAACCACTGGACGTATGCATCAATAAACCCCTTAAACATAGATTGGAAGTAGTATATTCTGAATACATGGATAATCACAACCATGACTTTACTGCTTCAGGAAAAATTAAGGAAACTTCAGAGCAAACATTTGCATCATGGATAAAGGATGGATGGGACTCTGTCGATTCTGATATAATAGCTCGAAGTTTCACATCCTTTCGGAGTAGATAAATACAGTATTAGTCTAGGGAAGGAGCCTGGCGGAATCCTTAGAGCGTCGTACAGGATATCCTACGGTATCTGTTCCGTATCTCTGCTTTCTGATTTCAAATCCCGCCGTGGCCTACGTGGGTGGTAGACTTAAACTGGCGCCCGGTTTAACACCACACCTGGCTTTTGGGTGCTTTTAGCGGAGTCCACTCTGTTGCAAGCATTCGGGCCAGGTATCCGGTCTAAGGATATCTTCCTCTCTCCCACCCACCAGTTTCGGAGGAAAGGGTGATGCCTTCCCGCCAGACTAAGAAGTAAAGAAAAAGATAATACTTCTTCCAGTATTATTTCCATCAACGGTTTCACATGTTGTCATTGTTTTTTTATTTAGCCCTAAGCCAGTCCTGAATAAACTGACCTATGATCAAAGGTGTTCTAGATGTGATGATCCCGTCTGTTTGGATATCTACATTATCCAATGTATCCTTACATTTTAAGACTGTAGGATGTGATTTGAGGGAATGTGGCTGCTATCTCTATCATGTCGATACTCATAGGAGGACCTCATCAATTATACAGTGGTTTCACTGTCTACAGGGGTTGCATATGACATCAGAGTTTAGCTAATTACAGAATTTATTATCTTGGTCATGTTGTTCGGAACTTTATCAAACCTGTGCGACTATGCATTTTAGATTTATCACAATAGCCGACAACTTAATTATTTCAGTGTTGGTTGAGGAAACATGACATTCCCACATCTGGTACTAAGCTCTTCTCGGGATAAGGTTAGTTAATCTTCTTGTCGGTGGCCAACGCACTTAATTCTCAAATGGCTCTCTAAATCTAGTTGTAATAAAGCAACGCATGTTTGGAACAAAATATACTCAAACTATAACATTGACGTATGTTTTGATCGTAAGTATTGCTGAGTTCAACTTGTCCTAATGCTATAACTCCGCTAAGATGACGTGTTTTAGATACTATACATAAAGCCTTTTTCAGCGGTGCTTCACGAACCCAAAGCCGAAAGACACCACTACTTCGAGACAAAATTTTCCACTGCAGCGATTTAATTTAAAACACACTTGCAGCTTTAGCGGTGTGTATTTTATTGATAGTTGGACTTGGACAACAAGATTTATGTCGTGTTCATGGATAAAGCATATTGCTAGCGTCAAAATATGAATTATCAATTCATCAGCCTGTTGTGCGTCTAAAATGTGACGAGCGTATACTGAAAAATGAGGTAGAATATTGTTGCATTCTCTTTCTCATGAAAATATTCACAAAATATAGGTAAACAATTTCTAATATACGAGAAGGAAATGTTAATGCATAAAGAATTTGCGATTGAAATTTAGTTTTAGAACTGAATAATTTGCTTAGAGCTTCTCAAAAATTTAACATACAACTTGAACTAAATTTTTAAGTCTTTTTTTTATTGAATTTACTTAATATATGATGGGTGAATGATTTACATAATGTTGCTCATAGATGCGTTTAATTCATAAATAAAATAATATTACCAAGAAAATTGTTGTCGCTCGCATTTTTTGAGTAAAATGTTACTGGTACAATTGAATGTTTCTAAATATTTAAAAGGTTTTGGACTATCGTATATATCAACTGGTCTTGGGGTGAGTTTCTTTTAATCTCTAACAGATGTTGCACTTGCTGCTAACACACCGTCGACATTACTGTTAGTTTAGAGTTATCTATCGGACTGCTTATCTTTTTACTAAAGAGACCCACTATAACAGTAAGACTATATCTTTCTTTGGCACTCCATTACCAATAATATCTATCGATTCTTTATCTTGAAAGAAAGATGAATAACATCCAATGCATTTTAAGTTAATGAACCATAAACTGAAAATATGAATCATGTAACGGAAAATAGCATTTTACTCAGCAAAGTTCGATAGCGGAGAAATTTGCTTGTATCAATAACAATACGTAAGATCGATAATACTTTCAGATTTCTTTATGTTTCCAGTCTAGCAGTGCCATTTTATCTGGCTTTGTTGGCGCTAAGCAGAAGAAAAACGATTCATACTAGCAGACATATACTATAACGTGTTTGGAACTCTAATTTTGTTTTATTAATGTCTTCTTACTCACCTACTGTATGATTAGCCCAGTAAAATAATAACTTACAAGATTGTAGAAGTGAAAAGAAACAACATAGAAAATCTAAAGAATAGTACATAGAAGATGCAGATATAGAAGTTGGGGAGATAAATTTTACACGCTTCTCATTGTATGTCAAATTATAATATTTGATTTCTGATAGGAAATAAGATCGATGCCCTATTTTATAAACATAATTCAAATATCTATGTCTACAAACATGCCCAATGTAGTAGGAAATGGAATTGCGCATAGGCACGCGGCTAGAAACCCATGTTTGTTTATAAAATGTCGAGGATAGAAGGAATTGAAGCATTCTTGTAATACATTAACTTTGATTTTATAACTTTATTTTCTATACTACCGATCACAAGATAACAGGAGATCTGAAAGAGAGAAAAAAGCAGTTTAGTGTCAGTTGAAAATATTTGATTATAGAATAGAATTAATAAGAGGGAGATAATAAAACAATTTCCGTTGTTCTGAAGAATCTTTCTCTCACCAACAGATTGGTCACTTATTGATTTACTTTGTAGCTAAGATAGGATTGGCTTGATGCAGATCACAAATTTATTTCAAAACAAAGAATCTTTTGTAATTTATTGTTGTGACAACATTCATAACGATGCATAATTAATGTAGATCGATATATATCGAAATGACATAACAGTCGAAGTTCTAAACTACATTTCCAAATTTCAAAATCCATATAAATGCTGATTATGTCATAGTCTCAATATGTCTGTGTACTCTGTATAACTTCGTTTCATTTCCCCATTTTCTTTTCCTAAGTTCATCTCTTACCCTATTCCTCTGATTTCCTGGGCATAACACAATTTGTCAATGTAGAAGATATAAATCACATGAATTATATTAATTTGTGCAATTGAGATCAACAGCGCGCCTTCCATAAGATTGGGGTATATTTAGTTATTTATCATGGAGAAAATTGTAACCTGAAACTTAGAGAACACGAGATGACGTAAGCCATCAAGACATCCTTAACAAATTTTACTATCATTAGTTTATTTTTACTATCATAACTATATTTTTTTACTATCATAACTATATTTTTTGACTGGTTCATTACTTATCACACGGAAGCGAGCAATAAATCATATTTTCAAATAGAACTAGTCTTGAATCGAATCTAAGATAATATATTCAGGAAGTGCAGTTTAATATATATATATATATAAATATATATATTTTTTTTTTACTAGAACCACCTGTGCATATATATGTGAGGGAGAATAATTGAGTGAAGAGAGACAAGCAATTCCCATCTATATTCTGGTGCTGTAGAATATCTGGGCAGTCACATTTTCATTCATTATGAGTATTTTCTACAACAATAATTTAACTGATCCGCGTCGATTTTTTCCTTGATATTATAATTATTTGTTTAGCTGTCGTCGAGCTATGCCCTCATATAAGGCACTCTACTGCTTCTATAACAGAATGCTCTAGTCTCTGGAGGATACTGGTTGGAAAGACCATCGGATAAGTATTCTGTATGACTGCATTAGAAATATAAGTTGTGTGTATATACCCAGCAAAAATGTTCCTATATATTATCAGTGAACGAAAACATTCACTGATGTGTGCAGAAGCTTGCCAAGCTGATCTAAAAATAGCATAAGCACACAAGACAGCGGAGATCAAAATAAAGATGTGTACATGTATATATAACACACTTATGTACACCTAAGTGCGTAACGGCTCTCGCTGTAGTTTTAGCATCGGAGAACAACTTCTCCCTATAGACTTTGTTTTGTGTGTTTAAGTTGTTTACGCGAACAAAATCAGAGTACTTATTACATATAGAAGACCGAAATAAATTAAATGATATAATCTGTTTGTGATACTGTAAGGTAGAGACTCAGAGTTTCATATTCAGGGGTGCTGGACAATCATCAGACGGTTAAAAATCCAAACCACCGCAATATTATCTTCTTCACATCACCCTTCTCCTTTAATGTTAAGTCCAACATTGCTAAAAACTTCCTACCCTTAATAAATAAATAAATTTCCCAACAACCACCAATACAGAAAATTATTTAATAGAAATAAGCTGTACCAACAGTATGAAAAACTTAATAACAAGCAAACCAGCTAAATTAACCGAGGCTTACTGCACATGCAGAAATACAAATGCATTACCTTAATCAGTCTTACGCTAAAGCCACCACAAAACCATACATAACCATTATACGTAAACACTATGTAAGTATGGTGGAAATAAATTTAAGCACGATACTTCCAACCATATTTCTTCCTTCAGAAATATAGAAAAGATGAATGCAACTAAACTATCAAATTACGTTTGGTATTTGAAATAATATGCTACAGCATTCAACAAGATCCTCGAGAGATGCAGACAATAAAGAAATTGTACAAAAATTTGCAGGCTATGCATAGCTGAAAAGAGCCTCCTACTCAACAAACTTTAAAAATCCGTAGACTATCAAATGTCAGATCAGAGATATTCTCTAAATGTCTCCAGTTCGTAAGTATATACTGAAAAACTTGAAGATTATACCACCAATTGATTGTATGGAACAATATATACTTAACTATTTACCATAAACTTCATAATCTCTCTATTTCCCTTTTCGGTTTTAACCCACGACGAGACACACCCGATCTCCATAGTCTCGGCCATCTATACAGTCAATCCTTGCTGGTAACGTATGCCATTAAACGATAGGAAAAATTATACAATATTTATCAGCCACTAGCTAATAAGGCCTTCAAAAATGATGTTTTGTCTAACAGGCTTCGATGCTTTTCTGTTTTTGAAGAGTCATTGGTATTTGTTGTTGTGGTTGTTTAGTCCCAGGTCAACCCTGACCAGACAGACCTATGATCAAACATATTCCAGTCGTACAATCATATCTTTTTCCAGACTACAATATTCATTATGTTCTTCCTTTTTTTTAAGATGGTAGGGTGTGATTTCAATGAGATTTGGCTGCTATTTCTAGCAGGCCGAACGCCCACGTAGAAGTTCCATTGTTTACTAGCTATTGATGTGAAGAGAAAGGATGTGTTGTTGTTGTTGTTGCTGTTGTTGTGTGGCCCCAGTCAGCCCTGGTCGTACAGATCTAGGATCTAGTGGATTTCACGGTGCGTCCGAAAATGTTCAGGAATTACTTTTGGAAATGTTTTAATAGATGTAATCGATGTAGTTTTGAATGACAATAACAAAAATCACAAGTAATTTTTCCAGAAATTATTAATTAAAAAGTTACAACCGTTTAAAGATTGAACTTTCTGTCATTTTTAACCAATCGCAACGCTCTATTTCTTTTACCGCATCAAAACCTGTCAGCGTTGCTGGTTGCCACAGAGACGGACAGACAGACAGACAAGAGAGGGAAATTTCAATTAAGAATTTTTTTTTTATGTGCATGCATGGCTGTCTGGTTAAGAAGTTTGCTTCGCAACCAAGTGGTTTCGGGTTCAGTCCCATTGCATGGCACCTTCGGCAAGTGTCTTCTACTATAGCCTCAAGCTGACCAATGCCTTGTGAGTGAAATTGGTAGAGAGAAACCGAGCAGAAGCCAATAGTATATCTGTGTGTTTGTGTGGACATGCGTGTCTGTGTGTTTGTCTCTTTCCGTATGTCTTTACATTGACACTGTAAAAACAAACTGGTGCTTGTTTGTTTATGTCCCATAACTTAGCGGTTCGGCAAATAGAGATTGATAGAATAAGTACCAGACTTAAAAATAAGTACTGGAGTCGATATTATTGACTAAAACCCTTCAATGCGGTGCCCCAGCATGGCCACTGTCCAATGACTGAAACCAGTAAAAGAGAGTACATTATCTCTTGACTTATTTAACGGTTGGTTAATTTACTAAATCCTCCCAAATTCTTGGTTATTTCCCAAAATAGACACATGGGTAGTAGATTCCACTAGAAATATGGTAACAGAAAGAATGGAAGGCCACATTGGATAAAGTATTCCGAGACACAATATGTCTTTAAAATAAACGGCTAGATGAGCACAGCTGGAATGAATTCCTTTGAAGCTAGGTCTCCTGGATCAGGCTTGACCTGGGGCTAAATAACAACTACATGCTTGTAGTTTGACACACTTTACCTTACAAATTAACATTTACCACAGACTTTACAATGTACATTGCCGTTTACACACACATTACACTTCACATTAACAATTATATATACACGCATACACACACATTACACTTCACATTAACAATTATATATACACGCATACACACACATTACACTTCACAGGTGGCGGATTTGCAGAGTCGTTAGAGCATCGAATAGAATGTCTTGCGTTATGCATTCCGGCTCACTGTGCTCTGAGTGCAAATCCCGCCGACGTCAACTTTGCCTTTCAGCCTTTCGGGGTAGATAAATAAAGTACCAGTCTAGGACAGTGGATTGGCGGAATCGGTAGAGCATCAGACGCGGTATTTGTTCCCTATCTTTGCATTCTGAGTTTAAATCCCGCCGTGGCATACTTGGGTGGTAGACTTAATCTTTCAACCAGTTTAACGCCACCACCACCTGGCTACCCTTGGGTGCCTTTGGTGGAGTCCACTCTGTTGCAAGAATTCTGACCATGTCTCTGGTCTGAGGATACCTTCTTTCCTCCGTCCCACCAGTCTCAGAGGCCCTGAAAAAGAGTGATGGGCAGATTAAGCAATAATAATAAAAAACATTTATATACTTATGCATACATACACACATTTATACAACACATTGACATTTATATATACACACATTACATTTCACATTAACATTTAACTTTTGTACTACACATTAACATTTATATACACGCATACACACATTTATATACGACACATTAACATATGCTCATACATACATTTATATACGACATATGCTCATACATACATTTATATACGACACATTAACTAACATACACACACTATTTGTACCACGCATTCACACTCACTTTACACTGCATATTAACGTTCAAAAACACACACATACTTTACTCTATATATTATTTCACACACACACATTCTATATGCTATACGTTAACTAGGGTGGCCTCTACGTGTTCGCCCAGCCTGATAGAAATAGCAGCCAAATCTCCCTCTAATCACACCCTACTACCTTTTCTTTTTAGAAAAGAAAAGGCACATAGTGTATCTAGTATAATTTAATACTAGATATACTATGTCTGCAACAATGAAGACGGGATGGTCACGGCTTGAACGCCTTCGTTCATAGGTCTAACTCTATCAGGGCTGACGTAGAGCTAAACAACATTAACTATACGTTAACATTTACACACACACACACACACACACACACTTTTACTCTCTCTTCCTCTCTCTTTTCCCTATGCATTAACATTTAGACACACATACGCACACACACTTACTCTCAGTTCTTCTCTCTCTCTTCACTATGTATTAACATTCGCACAGACACACACATATACACACTGTTAACGACATACATTAACATTTAGACTCTCATATGCACTAAAAATACTACTCATTTACATACACATACTATTAATACTACTCATTCACACAAACACATACTTATGTTCAAGTACTTATTTTACAAGTGCTACATGTTATAACATGTCCAAATGTATACGTTATTGGATTTTATACATACAAGCTGAACATCAACCACATCAATCTCACCCGTCTGGGAGGGCGTGCTGAGATCAGTCACTGCCCCGCTTTATCTGACTAGCAAAAGAAAAATACACACACACACACTCACGTGTAATACTATACATTGTAACTTTCAGCCAGACACACACGTTATATATGTATAAACATATACACTTTGCTTAGGCATACACACACACTCAAATGTAACACTATACTTTGTAGCATTTAGACACACGCATACACACACTTTCTCTCTCTCCTGACACTACGTGTTATCGAGGGAAAGCTCTATGCGGTCGTTCAGCCTGCTAGAAATAGCAGTCATATCTCCCTCAAAGCACACCCTTTTTAAAAAAAGACAGTGGATATACTATAATTTTAAAAAAACAAGATGGTTATGGCTGGAACGCCTTTGATGATAGGCCTACACCATCAGGGCTGACTTGGCTTTAAACAACAAAATACCATCCTGGTTATTTTGGTAAAGTTGGGATGAGGCACTACCATTTATTAAAACCTCATTATTATTATTGCCCTATCATCAATATAGATTCACTGTGGGATTTGATACCAGAAAATGCAAGAGCTAATTATATGAAGGTTCGAGAAGACAAAAAAGCAGCTGTCATTGATTGTGTCAAACATGGGTATTTTAAAGTCCTTGGAAAAGGAGAGATTCCTAAAGCCCCAGTTATTGTGAAAGCTAAGTTCTTCAGTAAACTAGCAGAACAAAAAATCAAGGCTGCTGGTGGAGCTTGTCTCCTTGTTCCATGAACATTCAGTTTGAATTCAGAGTAATAAACAATAACAACTACTACATTTCATACATGTACAAACGTATGCATTGCTCTGACAACACACATATATAACACTATATATTATAACATTTAGACATACACATATTCTCTCATTCACACATTGCTGACACGTTATACGAGGTCTGTCCAAAAAGAAACCAAACTTTAAAAAAAACAAATTTATAGCTTTATTTACAATTCAGTCAGACTTGTTTCCATCAAAATAGTTCTCTTCACTGTTGATATACCACTCCCAACGGTTGTTCCAGTTTTAGAACGCATCCGGGGTAGTGTACAGTTCTCATAGTGAATTTTCTTTGATCTCTTCTATCATCCAAAACCGGCAACCTTTCAGGGTGGATTTCAACTTTGGGAACAAAAAAAAAGTCTGTAGGGGTCAGATTCGGAGAGTAGAGCGACTGAGGGATGAGAGTCGTTTCGTGCTTTGCCAAAAAGTCACGGATGAGGAGTGACCTCTGCGGCAACACGATGCATCTTCAATTTTTCTTTTAAAATCATGTGGGACGAATATTTACTGATGCCTACTTCTTCGGAAACTTTACGGACAGTCAGGTGACGATTTTCATGGATCACAGCACAGACTTTTCCAATGTGATCGTCATCCGTTGTTGTGCAAGATTGTCCATATTTGGGATCATCTTCAGTTGATGTTCTTCCTGATTTGAAATGCTAGTACCACGTGTGACATTGCATACGGCTCAAACAATCCTACCCATAGTTCTGTTGCAACATTATAAAAGTCTCTGTAAAAGTTTTTTCCCAATTTGAAACAGAACTTCACAAACACATTTGCTCTTGAAAATCGTTCATTGTTCAACTTGCGACAAATCGCCGAGTGCACTAAACATAGGTTCACTCTAGCATGTGTAAATCGATGACTGACATGGCGTGGTGTGGCTATTATTAGAGTGCCAAGGTCATCCATACACAGCACTGCAGTTGCAAGCACAGTGTTGGCTGGTTGGCTCACTGTTTAAAAAGTTAGGTTTCTTTTGTGGTCAAAACTCATGCATATACAAACATATACATTGCCCTTTCACACACACACACACATGTAATACTATACATTGTATGAACCAACAAGGTTGCATCTACATGGTTGCTTAGCCTACTAGAAATAGCAACCAAATTTCCTTTAAATCACACCCTAATGTCTTAAAAAAAGATATGTAAGACTACATTAGATAACGTAGTTGTACATACAAATACCTAAAAAAAAAAAAAAAAAAAAGGTGGTATGTTCATAGCTGGAATGCTTTTGAACAAGTCTACTCAGTTGACCTGGGGCTAAAAACAACAACTATACAGTGTGATATTTAGACACACACCCCTCTCTCTATATCTCACACACATGCACACTCATTGCTGATTCTACAAACACGTATATTGTACACAGATTTACACCACTCCCAACTACATACATACACATTTACATGCTTTTATTACTGATACTATGTTATACATGTATAAACACGTACATCTCCACGGATTTACACACATAAACATTCACATATTCTTATTACTGATACAGAAGCCTCTATTGGCAGTGTTTCTTAACCTTTTTTTTTTTTTTGTATTTCCCCCCTTTATCAATTCACCATCTTGATATTCCCTCCCACACATATAAGAAAAATTAGTCTTGTATACAACACAATTTATTGCGTAATATTAATTTAACATTAGCTTCCTTAAAATCAACATTAAGAAAAATAAATCTAGCAAAAACAGTGCAAACAATGATAAAGAATTTTTTAACCTAAAATCAATTTCTCCATTGGAATCCCCAAATTTACCCCCGGAATCCTGAAATTTCCCTCCCCACAAGAGGGAGAGAATTTCCCCTGAGTTAAGAATTGCAGCTCTATGTGGTCTCTTAACTTGCAAGAAATAGCAGCTAAATCTTCCTATAATCACACCCAACAGCCTTTTTAAATAGGACACATTCCTAAATATTCTTTCTGAATAAAAGGCATGATGGTCAAGGCTGGAGTGCCTTTGGCCATAGGTCTGCTCTATCAACAACTGGCATGACATATGTACAAAGACATATTGTTCACATATAAACCATATGAGCCAGCGAGGGAGCCTCTACGTGGTCACTCAACTCACTAGAAATAGCAACAAATTTTCCCTTAAACCACCATCTTTCATCCTTTAAAAAAAAAGCATACATTGGCTAATGAAGTCTCGGGTATACAATGTCTGAAAAAAAGGTGGGATAGTCATAGCTTGAATGCCTTTGATCATAGGTCTGCTTGGTCAGGGCTAACCTGGGGCTAAACAACAACAGCACTACACATACATACATACATAGAAGCTCCCTCATTGGCTCGCATGTATGTGGTCGCTCGACCTGCTAGGAACAGAAGCAAAATCTTCCTCAGATCACACCTCACCATCTTAAATAATGAAAGGACACATTAGATAATGTAGTCCTTCATACCCCTATAAAAAGACAGGATGGTCATGGCTGGAATGCCTTTAATCACAGGTCTGCTTGATCAGGGCCGACTTAGGGCTAAACAACAACATACATACCACCTATATGCATACACACGTTCACACACACATATATATATAGGGCAACAGATGGCAGAATTGGTAGACTGTTGGACAAAATACCTTGGGGTATTTAGTTACATTATGAATTAAAATTCTGCCCAGGTCCATAAGTACCAGTCAAAGTATTGCAATCGATATAATAGCCTATATGCTTGAAGGCAGTGCCCCAGAATGGCCATAGTCCAATGACTGAAACCAGTAAAAGAATATATACACACACGTGTCATCATCATCATGTGTGTATATATAAATGTGTGTGTGTAAATATGTATATACAAGGGTTGAACCGAAAGTAATGTAAAAGTGGGCATAACTTTTTTATTAACTGACATAGATTGTTCAAATTGCACATGTTGGTAGAGTAACCCTTCCTCTATACAAAGATACTACTCAACATAGTCTCCATCACAAGCCATGCATTTGCGCCATCGTTGAACCCAACTCTTGAATCCTCTTTGAAAACATTCAGGTGTGCACTGTTGTACCCACTTTTTCACAGCCACGTACACCTCGTCTGTGTCATCAAATCATTGTCCCTGAAGACTGTCCTTTATTAGACTGAACAGGTAGAAGTTGGAGGGCGCCAGATCTGGGCTGTACGGTGGATGGGGGACCACTGACCAGCCCAATTTGCCGATTTCCTGATTTGTTGCCAAAGATGTGTGTGGTCGCGCATTGTCATGGTGAATGTGGATCGTTTTCAGATTCTTGTTCGGCCTCTTTCTCGTAATGGCTTC
>JAOPJM010002023.1:6511076-6527394 GCA_027124095.1 Muusoctopus leioderma | reverse complement strand
TATATATAATGATCAATGTATAGTATGACACTAGATGTGCAGTCACTGTTTTCTTTATTTTGTAAGTTCATCAATATTTAATCTCTTGTTCTGATATCGTATTTATATTGAGTTTAAGTCTATGAGATGTAACTCTTTAATCTATTCCACTACATCAATACATATTTTAGGTCATTTAATCGTGCACTGAAATGGTATTGAGTAATGATGCGTCGTTCAATATTAACATGCACTGAGGCATGTGCTTAGTTTACATTGACTATCTCACAAATGCTTTTCAAGATAATTCAACTATGTTGTCATGCGTCAGAGTGAACATTTTCCCAACTAACAAGCAAAAGGTTTCTGACTAATTTAAAGTAATGAAATGTTTTTTTAGTGGCATACGGGTATCTTTAATGATGTTTTGTTTTATTGAAGTAGTGAACAGTAATATTTTACATTTTCTATAATTCTCAGAAGGGTGAGAATATGTGTGCTGTAGATAGGACATTATCAATACTGAACCCAATATATTAATATTGTAAATGCTCATACATTAAGAGAGTTATATATTTTCTTGGGGTGCTGCTTGAACTCAACCATTAGTGCAGTTATTAATTGGTTTTAAGACAGGTATATAGTAAGAGACGTTGCTATAAAACTGACATTAAAAAGCAAGACATGTGATAATTGAATGTCAAATATTCCATTTATGTTCATCTAACTATGCTATGAACAAACGAAGGTGTATATATGGAGTCACCTGTCCTACTAAAAAATAGTAACCATATCGTCCTTAAATCACACTCTATCATCTTAAACAATGGAAAATGTAATCCTGGATCCATTCTAAAATGACGGAATATTCATTGTTGGAACACCTTTGATCATTGGTCTGCTCGATCAAGACATACCTGGAGGTAACACAACAATAACGACAACAATGAAGTAACCTACTGTGTGGTTTGGATCACATACAATCATAAATTAAGAGAAAATATACAAATAAAAATGCAATCTTACAATGTTGACAGTTAAAGATATTCCAATTGGCATATCATGCCATAGGGATGCTAATTTTAAGATGAAATATAATAATGTTTCAGATTTTATTTTTCAATATACTTTTCATTTATTCAAAAAAGCTCTGATATCGTAGAAATTGTAGACATGGAAAATAATTTGCCTTCTGGTATAATACAACTCTCACGCAAATATTGAGTCTCCATATTAGTAAATATACATGCATACATACATACATACATACATACATACATACATACATACATACATACATACATACATACATACATACATACATAAGGAATTGGAAGAAATGCTGAAGGAAACATCAGCAGGAAGAAATGCCGATGGCACGGATTTGTTTGCGGTGGATCTCATCTTGCCAGGGAGTGACCCACGCACTATGGTTTCAGGACCATCCTATCCTATATATATTATATATATATATATATATATATATGACTGTATTCGAAAGTCTTGGTTCATCTTCAGGGCCAGAACAAACTTCCGTTTTGATCAGCTTCTGACCCTCTACACAGCGCAATGGTGTATCACATTAGATTATTGCGTATGTATTTGTAAAGGTGCTGCTCCTACACAAGCAAGCATGATTGATTGCGTTTAAATGAAGGATAACAGCCTGATTTGCAAATATTAATTTGCTAACATGCCACAGCAATTGTCATGATTACTAGACGTTTCTTCTTTCTGCTTATTCTACCACTACTACATCGGTTCAACTTCTTTGAACTGCACATCCTCTTCATTTATATTATATCTCCCATTACTCTCGGCACTATACACTTTTTGACAATATTTCTATGAAGAACTACAGTCTCTTGGATTCCCATCCTGGGCCTGATATTCCGACAGACATCACACTACACAAATGAACCACATTGATCTCACCAGTATTGGTGGGCCTGAAAAGGTCATGGCCGATATTCTTCACTCATATAAATAATTTATATTTCTTAAGTCTACTAGGTTAATCTCAGAAATTAATTATTCATTATTTCCTTATAAACATCACGATGAATTTATGAAAGATAGCTAGTAAATTAGTTCAAATTGTCTTTATTCAATAATTCATTCTAGAATCAAACGAATATGCTTAAAATAGTTTTGCAAAATTTTCAAATTTTAAATTTAATCGCTATTGTTTTAATAAATGCAATCAATTCAAATAAAACTGTTTTAAATTGACATCACAGCAAACATTAATATCTAATTTCTATTATTAAAATCAAATTCTATCTTCTGTTGCAGTAACGAAGCCTCGAATCGTGGATTTTAAGAACAAACGCGTGAATCCCGGAGAATATACTATGTTTAACTGCACCATTTCAGCCTTTCCTACTCCTCGGCGAAACGATATTACACTCAAGAGCTCTGCTAAGAAACAAATTTTATTAAGTGAATCGGTAGAATTAAAAACATTCAAAAATAGTCGGGCCAATATTTTTAAAGTAAATGCAGTGGCCAAATCAGAGAAATATACGTGTTACATGGACGGCGTGTCTGGTAAAACGTCACTTACAATTCCTGTTGACCTATATGGTGAGTGTTTTCTCATGTTTTCATTGACATTTTTAAAATGATTATTAATATAGTCTTCACTGGTATTAGGAATGTTTCTATGTTTTACTGAGAGAGAGTATTCTAATAATATTACCCCCCCCCCTCCTACACGTTTCGTCTGCCTCTACTTCCAGGAATAGGAACCTGTCTTACATGTCATTCTAATTCAGAAGGGTCCTCGGATTGTTTTGTGATCTCATTCAGATTTAATATTGCTTTTCTTCTATTTCAGAGATAAACAATTTCACCATCCGCATCTTATAACCTGAAATCTCGTATATATTCATATATGTATAACATTTCTCTACATTGTGTCTATCGCACGCAGCAATACTCCATACACAATATCGGATCTCTCCAAATACGACGTACATCTCTTGTGTACATTAGAACACTCAGCATGCACCTCACAACTATGGACCTACAGATATATATAATATAAAAGCTACAATCAAGATAGGCAAAACTATATTTAAAATCAAAGTACAATCATCAGCGCCAAAATGATTCAGTCCTAAACAGCAGCTCTTCATTTATAAGATAGACATGTCATCAACGATGAAAGATAATGTGCACTATAAGCGCAGGCATGGCTGTGTGGTTAAGAACCTCGCTTCACAACCACGTGTTTCGGGTTCAGTCCCACTGCGTGGAACCTTGGGCAAGTGTCTTCTACTATAGCCTCGAGTAGACCAATGCGGTGTGAGGGAATTTGGTAGACGGAAACTATGCGGAAGCCCGTCTTAAATGTATGTATATATATATATATATATATATATATATGTGTGTGTATGTGTGTGTGCGTGTGTGTGTATGCATGCGTCTCTGTGTTTGTGCTTGTATCTGTGTTTAAGTTTGACACCACTTGAAAACCGTTGCTTGTTTATTTATGTCCTGTAAATTAGCGGTTCGGTAAAAGGACACCGACAAAATAAGTACCAGACTTAAGAATAAGTACTGGGGCCAATTTGATCGACTATAACCCTTCAATGTGTTGCCCCAGCATGACTTCAGGACAATGACTGAAACCAGTAACAGAGTAAAATAGTATACCTTACATGTTAGACGACATCTTGATAGAACTTGTCTGTGTGACTGACCATCTTAAATTGACGAAGATTTTGCAACTAGTAGCTTCACAAATATCCAAAATTGATAATTACATAACAGTTTCTATCTACCTTTACTCTCTATATCCATAGCCCTGGTACAGAGGCCTAATAACTTTCCATACTAAACAATCCATACTTCATACCCACCTTGCTTACCTGAAGTAAGTTAATTAACCAGACTTCTCCAGTTCAATACTTAATACCCTTTGTAACAAAAGTGCGCCACTTCTGACCTACAAAATACAGCTAAGCGAGTGACTGACGTCATTCTATAAGTTATGCCATCCACAACACTTATACACTTATACATCCAAAATGTCCAACACCTAAACACCCAACGGGTCCACTCGCAGCTAAACAAGCAATGTACATTACCTGTAACACTAGGATGAAGTCACCCACCTTCACCAACATGGATGCATTTACACATTATCGCAACGCCAATAAGGTGACCATCAGAAACGAAACTGATGCGCTCGTGGTGCGCTCAAACTTTAAGCTCTCCCAACTCATAAATTGCAGCAATACCTTCCAGATCCTAGCCAAGAGGATCTCTTATAACTTTACAAAATCCACTTAATCGCCAATCCTCGACCATCATACCTGTGTAAATAGCATGCCTCTTGAGAAATGCAACTCATTTGTTGCCCATTTTGCATTTCATTCCGTACTGCACATACAACATCTAAAACTCAACTCGAACTCTCCTTCCCAACGCCGTCTCTCCACTGTAGTTTCCATGTGCCAACATTTCTTTAATTAATCTAAACTAAGAAGGTGACTGAGCCTTCACTAACTTCTATCATCACCAAACTCTTCAATATTTATCTTTTTATAATGATCTACGACAATTTATGCAAATACATGGCAATATGTTTCACTCTTACAAAGAGTAGCCTCTCTGATCTGGTCAACTATCGACCTATCGTTCTTACTTCCAGCATTTCAAAGGTGATGGAACAGTAATGACTGACATGCAAACATTCTGTCTGTTTACCTTGTTCAAACTGCTTCATAAAAGCGTGCGTCTCTATCACATTCGAAGAATTCCA
The DNA here is from genome assembly GCA_027124095.1 of Muusoctopus leioderma. Taxonomy (NCBI): domain Eukaryota; kingdom Metazoa; phylum Mollusca; class Cephalopoda; order Octopoda; family Octopodidae; genus Muusoctopus; species Muusoctopus leioderma. The sequence goes on along the minus strand of JAOPJM010002023.1, from coordinate 6,522,644 downwards.
GTGTAGTTTAGAGTTCGGTTACATTTGCTAAATTCTTCCTCTTCCCTGTTATCTCTAACAACACACATGTATGCATTGATTGCACATACCTAAAATTAGTGTATCTGTGACGGAGCTGCTGATAAACGCGCACGCACAAATCGTAGACCACATACGAATAAGGCTTTTTATCTGATTAGCAAAAGCTCACTCACCAACACGCTACAACCCCTGGTGCATTAATGCGCTGTTATTTTTCTCTGTTGATTCGACCGATACACAGACAACGTTTGATCCTCTGAACTAGAAATCTACCACATTCCTCAGTAAATACTCCTATCATCTCGCTATGCCTACTTTACCACATCACGAAGCCCCATACATTTCACAATATTTTCATCCCATAACTGCACTCTCTGAAACTCCCTCCCTGTCGACATTTTTCCAAAATACACCATCCTCCAGAAGTTCCTGCTACAAATCAACTGCATAAAATTCACAGTTACTGAATTGAAATTGAATGGCAAGCTTGATTCTTTAGCGTTCTCTTTGATAGAATGTTTCCTGCAACTAAGCAGGCTCATCTTTACTGCTGAGAGCTGAATGATCAGCATTATTAACAGATAAGGAGACGATCCTTAAAAGATGAAGTTAGTATTTCCACTTTGTCCTAAATCTCCCTTCTGCTGCCGATGAAGCAGCAATACCTCACTCTCACTTGTCACTCCCAAAGATGAGGCCAAGAGGGTCATATGTGATCTTATCTAGTAGCTAGACTCTGAATTTGACTCAGATCTACAAGATCTGAGATATTTGAGTTGTCTCAAGCTTCACTAAGCCCTTCCACTGAATATGGCTCCAATAGAATATCCTCGAGAAATTCAGGGACGTCACAATAGTCCACTTATACACGAAGAAACGTTCGACAGGGCTGCAACAACCACCGAGGCATATCTCTGCTGTCAATCACAGGGAAGATGCTCGACCGAGTAATGTTGAATTAGTTACTTGTCCACCTTGAACAGTGCCTTCTGCTTCAGAGCCAGTGTGGCTTTAGAGAGAGTCTTCGTATTATCGACATGATGTTTGCAGCACACCAACTCCAGAAGTGTCAGGAGTATCATCGTGTCCCCTACATAACCATTCTTGAACTTATAAAAACATTTGACACTGTCAGTCATGAAATAATCTGGAGAGTCATTCCATTAGGGCATATTTGTCAGGTTACCTGAAGATGGAGAAATGATGGCGACTAACTGGTGTTTTCAAGGACAGCGGGGATGGCTTCGCCATATGCTAACGCACTGAAGGCAAGCTCTTTGCCGTCAGGAGAGTGTACTGTGGACGTGTTTCTATGTTCGGAGTTTGAAATGTAGCAGCGCACGTACAATTTCTCCTCTATATGCGAGAATTTTGGCCTGAACATCATCACAAACAAATCCGAGGGAATACCACCGAACCTTTCACATGAAGTACATGGAGTCTGCAACCACGGTAAAAAATCAGACTCTGTAGACCGTTGAGAGATTCACATTCCTTGTAGGCACTCTCTCAAGAATAGTCTACACCGATGATGAAGTTAAGAGAAGAAATGCCTCAACCAGCATGGCCTTCGGTAGACTTCGTAAGAACGTAAAAGAAAGATGTATCAGCCTCCAAATCAATTCAAATGTCTCCAGAGCTGTTGTTCTGCCAACGTTACAATATACCAGTGAGATGTGGACTATTTTCTACAGCAAATTTGTTGATGGGAGACGTTTTGTTCGGTGGACAGTATAACACTACACGGACACTATCAGTGCCTCCGAAAAATATCTCATCGTCAATACAGTCATTGAAAAGCCTTTTGCAGAGCGATCTACCTTGTGATCTACCTTGTGATCTACCTTGTGATCTACCTTGTGATCTACCTTGTGATCTACCTTGTGATCTACCTTGTGCAGATTCTATAGCGTCTGAGTCATGTCATGATTCTCGTCCTATAGATGGACGAACAATAGATCACTGTATTTATATGTTCAACAATTTAACTATGATTTATAAATTCTTTATTATTTATTAGCTTTTAGTTTATCTATCTAGCTGTCAATATAACTATTCAGTACTCTATCAGTTGTTGCTATAGAAGCCTACTTATGGCAAAAGATCGAGAGGAAGACCCCCCCCCCTTACGTACATCGACTAACTGGTAAAAGACACTAGGGTAAAATTGGAAAATTTGCCTGCTGTTATGGATGATCGTACCTACTGACGATCACTTGTTGGGAGCGTCTGAGTTCGCTCGATTCGATAGGTAGATAGGTAGATAGATAGATAGATAGATAAATAGATAGATAGATAGATACTCTATCAATTTGACTTTGACATTGTGACCAGGTAGGTACATCAGCGGATCGTTCCTTTATAGGAAATGTTGATCCCTAATTAAAGAAAGTGAATTCATTTTGCAGTAGTTGTAATTGAAAATGATAATGTTGTCCGTTTACAGTAGCTCTTCAGATCAGTTTATTTTTTTTAACGTTATTCCTATTTTTGAAATGTTCACTCTTCTTTCTTTAGCAATTCTTGCAAATTTCCCATCGAGATTGTTCCGTCAATCTTGTTAAAATCATCTCCTACAAATCGGTAAATTCATTGATCTCTTTAATATGGATCACAAATACCTTACATTTTCGATGAGTAAAACACATGATGCTGAGAATGTACAGAAACGAAATGAAATACTGTAAACCATTTAGTATGATGCCCCCCCCCCGTTTTTAATAAATAACATCATTTAAAATGTTGCATTATTTGTTATGCACTAGCATTATTGTCAAATCCCATATCTTTCTTTATAGAAAGATTCATTTCCATTTCATATGCGTTTATTATATATGATATTACACACACTAAGTTACTTTGTTTGGTTTTCTTCTATACCATAATGTAACAGGAAAGGTTTTATTTTCACGATTCCTTTCATTCACCTTTTGAAATGAACTTTTTCATTTTATTATAATTTTCTTTTGTTTTCGTATTTGCATATTCTTTTACTTATCCGTCATTGCCTTTCTTTGTTCGGCCGTTTGTAATTATACACATCGTATTTGAAATATATAACAGTGAAACAATACATTTAAGTGTCAGTTCCGAAAATGATTTATTTGATTTCCTTCACTCTTTATCAAAAAGGTTTCTTGTAGATTAGCCACTTTATAAATAACGTGCTGCTGATTAGTAGATGGGTCAGATCATTTAAATAGGGACCAGCTGCTGGGTTGAAAGTATCTTAATTCGATTTGCTCTGTTCCAAGCCAAAGTTGATACAATACAAGCAATCATATGACATTACATAGAAAATGTAATTTTCATTATAATAAATTATTCACGCATTTAAACAAGATAAATAATTTGTTACAAATCCGTTCTTTTATTTTTTGCTATGACAAGAGTAATGAAGAAAAATATATAGGATTATTTTTTTACCTTTGTTGTTTGTTACTTATAACAGCAAACTCAATTATAAATTAGTTTCAAAGGTCATACTTCCAAAATATATTGATTAGTTAGGGAATGAATTGTGCACGAATATCTCTTTGATGACGAATGTACCAAATTAATGGAACAAGTTAATATTTACTTCCAATAATGACTCAAATTGAAATTCTAATCGGAAAATTCAATAATGCTGTTTTTCATGATATTTGTATTTACCTGAAATAAATATTGTTTCTGGACATCATTATGCTTCATTGCTTTTGGAATAGACTTTATGATTAGGATTTCTGAGTCTTCCTGAAGTGAAAGATTGAAACGGCATTAGTATATTATACTCAAATTAAAATAGAGAGAAAGACAGACAGACAGCTGGTGTACAATATAGAGATTTGGCTAGATTTATACTGTATCTGAGTTTGCTGCATTCGTGGCTTCACGCTGCAAATCTACTGGATTTAAATTTCCTTTCCAGATCAACAACTGAGTAACTAGTAGCATTTGCCTAAAATTACATGGTTTTATGCAGATCATGTGATACATAATTACACACCTGCACACCTGTACACATACATACATACACACGCACGCATACATACACACGTACACACATACACATGCACACACATATATACACGGACACGCACACATAGATACACACACACACACACACATATATGATCAAAGGAAGTGTATCGGTTTATTAGAAATAATGACTCCTGTAAAGCTGAGATTACAAGGCGTTTTTAACGGCATGTTGAAGCCATTTCATTTAATTTACCATAAGTTCCTTGCAGAAATATTTATCCTCCTTTCAAATACACGAACATTGGGACTAGTCATAAAGAAACTAATAATTTATTCTTCTATCAAATAAAGAACAAGAGTGAAATATAAATTGTTGTAATGTCGATAGCGGGAGAGTATATGCAGTTAGAAGTGGAGGAATACATCAAACTCCAAATAGCAATTTATTAGTATGTTTTACAAGAGCTTTTCTATAAGCCAGCTAATACTTATGTGAAGCTTTGGGTGATGGTGTTCTATAGAAAACTATCTATGCCATAAATTGTCAGGTTACACGTAATATTGCAGAGCTAATATTAAAGCATTCCATACCATTAATTTAACTACACTCATATACTTTCCACTATATCTTAACGTTAATTTTAGCTTATTTATATGCTTTACTGATTTTACTATATACTAATCAACATATATATCCTATTTTTCTCTTTTAATTTACTCATCAGTTTCGATTAATTTATTCCCCGGCCTTCTTCGAGTGCCATATTTACATTTTCGGCAAAATGAACCAACGAACTTTCCTCGAGCTCATACGTTTCAATAATGTTATTCACTAGTATATGTATACTTCGGAATTAGACAGATTAACGTACTTTCTTCTTAATTTAGATTCGTAAATATTTCTCCCGAATTCATGCATTTATTATTATTTTTTTGGCATTTTTCTCAATTTGCGCCATGACTATAATGGAAATCTCGCTATACGATTTCTATTTTTGCAGCATACATGTTCTTATATTTCCTATTTCCATTATGAATACTATGTTAATAACGTATCTGAGAAATATAAAATCTTAATATCAAACGTATGGACATTCAGATGAACGTAGTTACGCCGGCTGTATAAAATCAATACAAAATGTAGTTCAGAACATTGATTCACATAATTTTCTAAATGTGTAATGTTAAGAAGAAAATATATTTAAATGAAAATTCACTCGCCAGTTTACAATGCTATAACTGTATTTTGTATCGGTGACAGAATACAAACGACATATACTTATTGTCCAGTATACTATCGATTCAAAATACTTTCAGCAAATACTACGTGGTCAACATATCAGAACACCAATGTGGTCATATAAAGCTAAGCTAATCCAAAAACAGATTGGTGCACGTATATATGTTTACATAAATAATATGGGTGAGCGAAAATGCCCCAAGGAAGCGTTCTGCATACTTAATACAAATACGTTAGGGTCCCACATATAAAATACAAATACGGTAGTTAGTTGTAAAACATCCATCAACTGAGATTATCCAATAAATCAGTGCAGAAAATCCCCCTCTAGGAGTGCTAAAAATCTAACACCAACACAAAAAGGAGATACCTTCCATAAACTCACTTGATCGAAAACGTTGGACATTATAGAACACACAGATTGGAGTGGACTGCATTTTAAAGCCAACCGGTAAGAGTAACAGACACGTTTCGGTCTTATTAGACCTTCTCAGTGATGCACATTTTAGCAGTTGGAAAGACTAAGTGGGATTAATATATTTAGAAATAGACTTCCTCATACAATACATACGTATATGAAATTTTGGGAGCGTGATCGGAATCGCTCTCTCCTCTCTGCTTCTATATATGAAATTTCGGAAGACTGAACAGAATCACTCCGTTCTCCCTGCATATCTCCATTTAATTTTTGTTGGATTGAAATTTACGGAGTTCTCTCCCTTTCCCCCTCCGAAAATAATTTTTATTAACGCTATTTACTTTTCTTCTGATTAGGGTTAACATTTCTATTAATTAAGAATTGTTTTCGGTTCACCACCTCATGAATAACAGCCTGCACATAACTGCATGTTCCTCGTGTAGAATGCAACCTTATGAAATGTTCCATTGTTATTATTCTAATTTGTCTAATCAGTAATTTTCTTCACTCAAAATAGCTTCTCTCTTTGCGTTCTGAAATCTTATCAGCCATTGAGTTGACTATGATTCGCTGAGGATATTCAATAAGTCCAATGCTGTAACCCTGGTTGCCAAAAGTTAGACTCACTCTTCCCCTTACAAATCTCCATTTATTTTTTGTTCTTGCTTAATGAAATATCGGGAGGTCTCTCCCTTGCTTCTTGTGAAAACAATTTCATTAATTCAAAGCTATTTTCATATTAGGGCTGTAATCTCAATTAATTAAAGCTTAGTTTTGGCTCACCACCTGAAATACGGTAGTTTGCATTTAACTATATGTATACATATTGTGGATTTTGACAAATGATGATTTAAGCAACAAAATATGCAAATCACAATAGATGTGTTATATGTAATTGTCTGAAAAGAAGAACATGATAGATGTGACCTTCATTCCATTCTCAGGGTCATTTCTAGCGCAAGTAAAGTGTGTTTAAACGATAATCTACATCGTGATTGTTGTTGTTGTTGTTTAGCCGTGCCCATTAGACATATTTTGTCAAAACGTTTGAGCCATGACCTTCCCACCTTATTTTCAGACAATGTATTTCAATTTTTTCGAATGGTAAAGTGTGCTTTCTGGGAGAATTGGCTGCTATTCCAACTCGGTATGGTGACCGCATAGAGTCTTCCTAGTATGTGCGTCTGTAGAATCTGGTAGTGGCCACAAAGGAGTCGGGTGAGGTGGCCTTGGGTCAGAATGTGACAATTCCTATGCCACTTTAATCATTATTTTTGTTGTGCATCGATGAACTAATGAGGATATTCATACTCCAGTTATTTGTCTGTGTATGTGTTTTGTTTATGGTTGTCTGGGTTGGGTGGGAGAGACAGGATTTGTAGGATACTGCTGCAGTAGTATAGTATGATGCTGTATATGTGTATGGGTGTTTGGAAGGGATTTTCTATGTAATAACAGGCTCTATGATTGGTGGAATTGTATACAGCAGTATGTTCTTTCTTGCTTACAGTTTTCTTGTTTATTGATATAATTACAAATGCTGAGCTAAGAGAAATAACTAAAGGTTACGTTGTAAGCAAAACATTCTGAATGAATTGAAATTTCCCTCTTACCTAGAGAAAGAAACCAAACCCTAGTGGCAATTTTTAGCGATTCTCAAAGAAAAGGAGAGACAATTTCAAGAAATTATGAATTGATTTTACAGAAATATCTGATTTTCGCTAGCAGGCAACGTCACAGCTACGTACACGTTCCTATCTTATGAGACTTCCTCAGCGAAGCATAATCTTCTCGAAGCTGCTTTGATCAGTGGACAGAAAATTCATACAAATAGAAGTGTTACGAAAGGTTTTGGTCTGTGCAATTTGCATAACTACTAAAAGTGAACTAAGGGAAATAATTCAAGCTAAGCAATGGTATGAATTTAGATAATACAGGAAGGTGGTGGTAATTGAAATAGGTGGTGGCAATTGGAAGTGCTTGCATTTATATTTTTGTTTTAAAAAACATTAAGCAATATTCATGCTGAGTAACATTGTAATTAGATATTTGATTATATTAGTATATATTACATTGAAACATTTCTTTGAAAGAAAGACATCTTTCTTTGTTTTAAATGTATTTGTTGTGCAATATTATTTCACAACAAATAATATTCATAATACTATCGGTGGTTCCATCTGTTTTTGTATGTTTGCATCTCTTAACATTATTCCGAAAAGCTTTATATATCCTGATGGAATATATTATTAATAATGTCACAAGAAGAATATTACCAACTTTATTACGTAATCCTCTTTACACGTGCTTTGATAAGACTCGGGAAACATTGCGTAACAGGTACACAATAAAAAGCCGGGCCTGCCTCATCAGAAGCTGGTTGTTCATCTTCTAATTATACTCTTATCTCCATATTCTTTTTTTTTTCTCTTTTTCTACTATCTTCTGTACGTTTCTGTTTCCTTTTTTCTCTCACCTACTATATATGCAATGGTACGAGAATTGTTTCGGAATCTGAGTTTTTATAAAAAACTTAATTACCGTAATGTTTTCTTCTGATGAGGCAGGACCGACTTCTTATTGTGTATATGTTACGCAATGTTTCCCGAGTCCTATCGACACACGTGTAAAGAGGTTTACGTAATACAATTGTTAATATTCTCCTTGTGACTTTATTAATAATATACTCTCTATGGATTATAGTCAATACATTGCTACCCTGGGTACTGTATGTTTGTCACAATAATACCTGTTCGCAAGTGTATGCGCTAGAGTGTAATTACCATATATTGAGTTCCTACAGTATGGAATAAATTGTCGTGTTTATTACTAACACTATAATTCAAAGGTATATCCTGATATCAAAGATTATACAAGTTTTGTAAACATAGTAAAATATATTCACCTCATATACTTGTCATATTTTCGGATCATTTATTCCTTTAAAAGTAAGTGAATACTTATATATTTAAATTTCCTTCTGGTTATAGAAATAACATTTATATTTATTTTAAATCTATCGAAATGTGGATAAAAAGGCAATACAACAAAATAAAATCTTAACAAAGGGAAGCACGAGAGATCAAGCCCCATTAATGGCTTATATAATGGCTAAGACAATTTATACGTGTTTATATTCAATGAATAAACTAGTATTGTGGTTGGTAGGTAGCGTCCGTTTTAATAAAACATCTTCATATATATCAGCCGTGTCTATATTTATCTTCCCTCCCAATATTAACATGTTGGTAGAATATTTAGCAGTCGTCAATTGATTTAATTTATGCAGTTAATTTAAAATATGAAAGTCCTGAAACTATCCATTACTTAAGGATTCAATAACATGTTGAATGTTGTCGAACAATCAGAAATTATTTGATCTTAAACTAGAATAACATTCACCGGTTTCAAATTTTATCTTAAAATATTGTCTTGTGTGTTAGTCGCATTTATCGATGGAATACCAGCCAAACAATGGCATTGCGCTATGTTCATGGACGTTTAAACTGCTAAACGACACAATCTCCCTAGCTATAACCGTATACCGCAGTGCATGAAATATTCCCCGATGCAAGCAGCATCAGCATGCTTTCATTGCCGATGTATGACTCGCTAGAGTGTAATTCCTCCCTTGGGAATTATTTGAAGATCAATGCGAAACACAGGATTATCTTTCATATACTATATGAACTCAAAGTTTGTTGCGTTTCGCATATCAACCGTTAAGATGTGGTGGTTACCGTTGCTTAGTTGTCCTGTCTACTGATAAACTAAACTCCTACACACATGCAAATATACATGCATGCACTTATATTTTCAATAGTATGTGTGTAAATATGCATGTTGTTGGAGCACTATAACATTGGTGAGTATTTGGGTAATTCCATACTATGGCTTTAGGATCGACTTCAGAAATTTATATACAGCGATTTTCGGCTCCCATTTGTTGTAGGTGTTGAAGTAAAAGACACGATCGTACTGTACGTGACACGTTTCCGGCTCTTTGTTCATTTTAAAGATAGTAAAAAAGCCCTGCTGTGTCTGCAAGTCAAGATTAGCTCTGTCTTTCTATTAATATTTGGTGTAGAATGATTTATGATATGATTCTTCTCCGACAACTATTTTGACCTATTACTGAATAGAGTGGCTATGCCCTACATGTTGTGATATTGGTAAACTCAAATTCCTTTTGCCACATATATTTGAGTGTGATGCCTTTAAATTTTGATTGTGATTGAAAGACCTCATATGTTGGTCTAATCGGCTCTTAAATAAATTTTCTGCTGAACCTAGATAAGCCTCAATACTGTCATATTTTCAGTTATAATGCAGTTATTACTCAGGCATTGGGTATTCAAGGGACACAATTCAATGTGTCGGCATTTGCAATTTTCTTCCTCTTGGTTTGCTATGTTCCTAATGTATTGATGCAATCTGTGATTATGGAGCGAAACATTTGCTCTTATAGAAGCGGTTCTAAAATAACTAGCTTTTATGTTGCGCATAGTTTATGAAGTGTGTTGGCTTTGTGGTAGTGTTTGTATATTAAATAGAGAAATTGTTTTGCAACTCAAGCTATAAAATGTTGCTGAATGGTAGATTGAACCAAGTAATATGTTTTTAAGTGATTCGGGATTTTATTATTTGTAGTGGGTGAGTTATATGCCATTATGTTTTTTAACTAGTTGTACTTACACTCTGCTCTGTATATATATATATATATATATATATATATATATATATAAGGCTGATTGTTCGGTTTTATATAGGGTCCGTTATAACTTTGGGTGACCGATGTGTCCTGCCTGAAAGTTGGCAGATGCCTGGTTGGCTTCTGATAGTATTTTCAAGTTAACCTTTTTGAAGCTGACTATGAAGGTATCCGACCATGCCGGATATGCATCCACACTGACTCTTAGAACATATTAGACCGTCGTTCCTAGACAGCCCACGCTCGTATTGTTGCATATCTATTTTAGTTCACTGATGATAATTAGGCCTACGCCTTCATATACTTTTGCGTCAAGTTCCCATCGAAATGTTGAACACTTCACCATGTGTATTTTGCCTAGCATTTGTTCTTCGATAAGAGTGAATGTCTGGTGCGTGCTGTTCTTTCAAGCTCGTCTGCTGTTATGGTGTTATGCTCACGATGACAATTGCATGGTTCTCTTGGAGACGGTTTTGGTGATAGATTTCTACGACGTCAAATTGGATTAATTTGCATCGCTCATGTTTAAACCAATTCATCATGTCAGTGGAGCTTTTCCACAAGTTTAGCTTTGTGGAAGACTTTAAATTTATAAGGATAGAATCTAGTATTCTTTTGCCGATGAACCCAATGCTATTTTCATGATTATTTAGACTACGTTTCGGCATATTGTTGAAGTTGTTTTCGTGATCTTTGAGTGTAATATATGTGTGTTTCTCTTGGCTATGCTGTTGATCTCGTTGTGTATGCGAAGTTTAGTTGCTATTTGTTTATTCTTTTGCATTGATTTATGTGTATATGTCATCGTGGGATATGTATAGGTAGTTGCTATGTTATCATGTAACAGGTTGTAACATGTGTTCATACTCACCTCGTAAGATTGTTTTTTTCTCCGAAAATGCGAAGATGCTGTTGGCAGAGTTTATTGTATTTATATCCTCATGAAGCTCCTATTGTAATTTGATGGTCTTCGGATTGTATGTGCTATATCATATTTAGAGCATCATATTCAATGCGTCAATGAATGTTTCTGTGGGAAACATTTCCTACGTACATGCACTGTGTATACACACTACGATCTACGAGATTCTCTGTGAGTACGTACTGAGCGCCTTAGCTTCTCCACAACAAAAAAGCAGTGTCTAACATGCACATTACAACACATACACATACCGACAGCCACATATACAGATAGAAACACACACACACATATAT
>JAOPJM010002023.1:6400881-6411235 GCA_027124095.1 Muusoctopus leioderma | reverse complement strand
AACGGTATGAATAAATATACGGCGAGAAAGAAAAAAAAACATTTTTCCCCAGGGTTAAGAAAGGAATGCTGATCAAAGCAAAAGCAAAACATGTCCGGAGTTGAGAAATGAAAAGTAATATTAGTTAATGACTAATACTTTTTTTCACCACATATCCGTATCTAGCTAGTGTGTTAACGTTACACGCATTAAATAGGTTAATACTAACGTATTATTATAGTTTGCTTATTCGTCAAAACAAGTAACACCTCAAGCCAAATTAAAGAGCTCAACGCTGTTGGGCAGCTAAATACAATTAAAAAGAAAATTGAATGGGATAGATGTACAATCGGTTTCTCTCCAAACGCAGTTCGTTTAGCTAATGTTAATGACAAATTGTTCATATTCATAAGTATATAATGAGCGTCGGGGAAGAAAGAAATGAAGAGAAGAGCGAATAAAAGCCATAACAGCAGGGACATTTGAGGAGTTTAATTATTCGTTGAGAACACGTATACGCTGTTTTGGGGTGGAAACTCACAGCATATAGATTAACTCATATTTTGGGAAAAATAAACAATAGGTTTTATTGTTATTGGTGGTGGTGAGTTAGATTCTGTCTTCTAATTATGAGATTTTTAGAGGTTGTTTTCACCAGAAAATGTGCTTAATGGCTTTAATGTATGTGACTCTGATTAGGTAGTAGTTGTATGAGGAGAAATGAAGATTCGTTGAGGTGGCAGTGTAGGTGCCATGATACACCACTTGGTTATTTGATGTAGGTATATGTATATGAATGTGATATAACATGCCCTAGTTCGGTACAATTTTTTAAGGTCATGAATTGGCAGAGTGGTCAGATCATCAGATAGAACGACGCCTTGTGGTATTTGTTTCGGCTGTCTTTCAGCCCTTCGGAGTACCAGTCAAGCACTAGAGACGACTTCTCCTCTCATTCACTGAATCGTCTACGTGAACGTACCAAGAAAGGAACATTCACATCGCGGTCCCACTAATCCTTTCCCCAACACCATATAAGAAAGAAAGAACTATCATTTTTGTTAGTGTAGTTTGAATGAAGCATTGTGTGATAGATTAGTTAAAATTGTTTAAAAGCCAATACAATGTAAATTTGAAATAAAGGAATGAAAACAGAAGTAAGGAAGACAGACAAACACTTTACACTTTACCTTGTATTTCAATATTTCGTTGGGAGAAAGTGAGAAACGATGGTGTAGCGCCGGTATCTTTTGCTCAGATATCTGGGAGGGGGAACGGGATGGTGATATGCGCAGACTCGTATTGTCACAATAACCAATCTCCCTCATGCAACTCTCGTCTAAAAATATTCAAACTCCTCCTATTTTCCTGCTTTTATGTGTTTTATTCACTTTTCTCTTCATTACTTTCTTCTTGGTAGCTCATGATATACCTATAAATACGAGCATTTCCTTACCTTCCATTAATTATTGATAAACTCTGTTTGAAGAGAAACAGCTTGTATATTTGACGCATTCGATTTTCAGAAAAAAATAACTTTACTAAATGTGTGGTTTGTAATGATAAATAAGATATTATTTACATTTTGAGAATATTAAATTTTAATTCAGGAAATAATTCCTTATGGTTGCGTTTTTCTTTTTCGATTAAAGGAAAATATCGGTAAATAATTATTTTTTTTGTTTTCCTTGTCGTTTCAGCCAACAGATGTCGACCGTATCTAACAACGCCTGCAGACGAGAGCAATGATTATATCAATGCTGTGTTTCTTAATGTATGTATTTAAGTTTTCATTTACTCATCATTTCACTATCATATAGCTATTATTACTGATGATACTATTGTTGGTGGTTAGCCCATTTCAGCTCTGATAGAGGAGAACTTTGTTCAAAGCCATTCCAGTCTCGACTGTCCCATCTTCCATTTACACTACATATTCCAATGTCTCCTATTTTTACGACGTAGGTTGTTATTTGAAGGAAAATTGGCAACTGTATCTGGCAAGTAACGCGATCATGTAGAGGTTTACTTATTGGCTCACGATAATAGTGTCACTGTTGTTATTGTTGTTGTTGTTGCTGTTTAGACCCAGGGCAGCCTTGATCGAGCAGAACTTTGGACAAAGGCATTCCAGTCTTAAACATCCCTTCTTATATTCAAACAGTGTACCAAGGACAACATTATCTAATGTGCCTTTTTGAAAAAGATAATGTAGAGTGCGATTGGAGGAAAATGTGGTTGCTATTTCTAGCAGGTAGAGCAACCACGTAGAAGCTTCGTCGTTGCTCAGTGATAATACTGTTGTAAATGGCTGTGGAGACCCTAATCTAGTTTAAAGGATGTTCAAAGTAATGAGTAGGGCAACAAGCAATGCTGGGCTTTAGCAACAAGCTTTCAGTGGTACCAATATTCACTACCAGCATGTTGAAAGTGATGTAAAAAATTGTTTGCGACAGTGTATTTTTAACTGTTCCAACAGATGAAGATGGGGATCGTTCAAGTCGGGAACTACGATTCCAGTGGCGTCCACGTGCACATTGATCATTGCAAGGCAAGTCGTTTAACTGCCTTGAGAGCTGATCAGCATTAGCCTGAAGTGCTATATTATGTTGGCATGTTTCCTTGCTGATATATGAGAGATAAGATACGTCAATTGTTGATGAAGTGTTAGATAAGCACACTTTGTGTACTCTGTCTATGAGTTCGGCGAAACGTTATAGATTCAATTTCCGAGAAGAAGCGAGAGCGATTCGAACCTTATCTGCAAAGTGGCTGAAGAAGCAGTTGTTTCAAAATAGAATTTTCTAAGGTGCTATGATCCAGTTGCCTCGTTAGCCTTAATAGATGTAATGTATTTAAGTAACTCAGATATTCCACGGACAATAATCGATGCAATCTTTGATCTGAAAATGTGCGTTTCTTTTATCTCAACTTTAAGATGAACATAAACGAGGCTCACGTGGTGGAACCTCCAAAACCTCCCTAACCCCCCGGGCTATTTCAGGCTGTTGAAAAGTGACGACATACAACATTTTAGTGTCCTGAGTGACGATATTTCTTGTAGTAAACTGCGTCTCTACTTGAGTAAATCATAAAACTGGATCATTTAGCCAAAAGGGTTTTTTACGCTAAGGGCTCAGAATTTCCCGGAAAAAATGGAGAACTATAAAGATCGCCATGTTGGGTAGTTTGTGTCAGCCAAAAGCTCCTCCTGGAAGGTGGTCCAGTGAACATGCGCTGCACTGTATCAGTTTAACGAATTGGCCTTCGTCGAAGTCACCAGTTTAGCCAATAATATCAAATCAATTTAATATTAATAGATGTATGACGATATGATGGAGTGGTATAAAAGGACAATGTTATTTATGCTGCGTAATACGATAGTTGGTTAAAAATGACATACCAAAACAATTAATCACATACAGAAATAACAATGATGCCAAGAAAGAAAAATGACACCGATACAGAAATGAACTTCAAAATTCTATTTAATACAAGCTTGTTAATATATTAAGAAAAGAAATTAATACAATGTTCAGAAAATAAATGTGTTGCATTCAGAAAGTTCTTAAAAAGATCAGTCAGAGAAGAATGTTCAAATAACAACGTCATGTTGAAATTTTGTTCGGTGAATAATTAGAAAATGAGTATGCCTCTATAGAGAGTTAAAAGTTCATTATTAAAATATCTTGTTGAAAATATAATGTCAAAGTGAATACGTGAAAATATCTTGCTTTCATTAGTGTGTATGACAAGGAAAATGAAAGACGATAGGAGTTAATATGCAGGGAATTGATAGGAAAGGCAGCGTGGAGTAATTCTGTCTTGGTGCAGGAATCTTCCACTATTTATACATTTCTTCAAAAATGGGCTCCAGGCATTAATACTAAACTTTTGCACCGAAATGTAATACAGACCATGATTGGACAACACAACCAATGAAATATTAATAGCTCAAATCAATTAGGAATTGCTTGAAAGCAAATTCGACTGTTGAGCCACGTTTAGCAAAAAAACGTTAAGTCGAATTAATGACATCACAATTGAATTGGAAGCTAAGTAAAACACATCCGCGCAGAGATACAATTTATATGAAGTACCCCACTCAGCTACACACACACACACACACACACACATACACACCCACACACACACACACACACACACACACACAAACACATTATGTATATGTATGTATATTTATATGGATATGCATATTCTCACATCGGTACATTGTAATGCATCGGACTAGTAAGTAAACTATATTATTAAGGCTCTTAAGAAATGTATTAATATCACACCTCCAGTTTACGTTTTTGCTCATAATTTTGTTATATCCCGAAAGTTGTAGTTTCTGCTGCCAGGTCGAAATAAATATTTATGCTTTCGTACTGTGCCTCAAATATACATTGTATGATTGACATGGCTTTTTGTGTGATGTTATCAAACATAATGGTTTCTCCAACATAACAAAACTCAGAAAAGATCCCGGTTTTCTCGGTTCTACGGAAAATTTAGTTCTAGTCGTAATGCAAGATATGCAAAATATTTCTATTATTTATCTTCAGTTTTTTACAATTTTATTAAATCTCCAAACATCAGTGTATATTGATTATTTTTTTTAAAAAGTACAATGTACAATATTTTTTTTTTTTAACTTCACTTGTTTGTATGATTTCAGACGTTTTTATAAACATATATCAATGTCATTTTCTTCTAATATATATTTTTTTAGAGCTACAAGAAGCGAGATGCCTTCATCGTCACTCAGATGACACTCCCTAACACAGTTGTAGACTTCTGGCGCCTTGTATACGACCACAACTCTTGTACTATTGTCATGCTGAATGAAATAGATGAAAAAGATGAGGTAAATAAAAACAACTTCTCTACTCTTTTTATAATTGTATTTTTATAAGTACTTATTAAATCATTATATTTATTTATTTCACACACATCGTTACTTTATGGCTTAGTTTCAGTAATTTGTTTTATGTTATAAATATGCGCGTGAAAACTGAATAATTTATGAGTGCTCATATGATGGTGAGATGATTACGTTCCTGTGAATGTATGCGTGAGAATTTATATTCACTCCGCTATGTAGACCATAAAATCCATATGATTGTTTTCTCATACCATGGCCTGTTATGTTTACTTCAGTGAACAAACGAGATAATTTCATATCCGTGAAAATCTGGAACTGGTGGAATCGTCTAGTTGTGTGTATATTCTCATATAATGGGCTCAACATATGTTCTCAGTACACATATACTGGGTACACAAGGCACACATTTGCATTATTAGCAAGTAATTTGGGAGTTAAAACTGCCTTAATGATCATCAGTAAAACTGCCTTAATGATCATCAGTACTTGTTTCATACAGGCAGATATACTGGAGACCTACTCTTCTCTATCAATCACCAGTGGGCTCCCGTCATCGAGAACATTGGTGAAAGAGCAGTACTGTTGCCGTCGGCATCAACAAAGCTGTAGACCATGCTTGACAGACGAATCTCCTATTGAAACTTCCCATGTATGGGCTCCATCCATCTTTGGTCTCTTGGATCGTTGGTTTCCTGCCAGATCGCACAATTACAGCACGTGTTGCTGTAGCTCTCTCTGACCCACACTCTATCAACTCTGCTGTGCTCCACAGTTCAGTTTTGTTCCCGCACGCTTCATCCTATACAGCTACTTGTCGTCAACCCCAATAACGTCAACTCCTAAGTAGATGACACCACCTCTTCATTCCATCCATATGCAACCTAGATACCCCATGCCAAATTTGCATTGAATCCATGAACAGATACCTCAAAAACATTCCTTCAATGGGTCATGCCAAACCTGTCACCTTCAACAGGAAAGGAAAGTCAATCACTGCACATATCAAGAAAGCATTATTGCACCTAACTCATGAACAGCTCATGGACAGCTCGCAACTAGAACCGTAATGATTGCTTCAAATGCTACACCTCAATACCACTGAGGATCTCTCTTGGCGAACAAACCTCCCCGACATAGCGAAAACTGAATTTAATAGATTGGCCTTTGCCTTCAGAGAAAAAAACTATTTCAACCGCCAAAAATGTCTAAACCACTTCAAAGCTCAGGTGAGACTCACAATAGAGTACTGGTCAAACATTTGGGGCTACTGCTACACACATAGTAATCCTGGTATATGTAGCAGCAGCACGGCCACTTGACTGATTGGCTCGAAGTAGCTCACAAATACACTCTAGCTCTAGTCCACAGAAATGCTGTTTCATCACTTTGCCATTTTCACCGCTACTACAATAGCTTCTGCTTCTCTGGAGCTGGCTGGTCTCGTGCCACCTTCCCCCAGGAACTCCCGACACAACCGTCTCTAATCCACTCATTGCTCTCATTGTGTCCATTCCAGACCCCACACTGACCACTATGCACAGTCCTCCGTTCCCAGAATGTCAGCCCTCTGGAATTCCCTCCCTGCACATGTTTTCCCTGCAGCTCATCTCTACTCGCATCAGTTTAAATCTACCTGAACGGCATCAATTTGACCGGTATCGGGGTGTCTGCGAATGTCATGGATACAGCCCCGCTCACCAGACCAAACCTATTAATACTTTATACTACGGGCGTCGGTTTACTTGACTGACGGGAATATATACCAGAACTTCTGAGAAAGATAACTATGGTCGACTGGTATCTTATTTAGGAACAGAATTATCGCTACATAACCAGAGTTACATACCTCCGTATAGAGAGTGTAAACAAAACAGACAACTTTTGTATATAAAATAATCATATGAAAGATAATGAGTGTCAAACCAGCTTAAAAAATATGATTCAGTAGTGTAATTCATGTAGGAACACAATACAATGTGTATCTGTATCGAAATAAAAGTAAACTGTGACGAAAATAGATACCCCTCTAGCTTCAATATGATTTTCTTGTCATCATTGATCTGTATTCAGTAGAATTATTTTATCATTTAAGTGCCTCGCTTCAATGATAGAATGTACTTTTGTTTCTAATTGAAGTTAGGTTCAATCAATAACTATTGAGCCATGCCGAAACATAGAGGTCAACAAATCAAGAATCGAATCATTAAAATTGTTCTGCCTTTCCTCCAGTAAATCATATTGTTCAACTTGAAAATATATTTAATCAATATTTGAAAACCGTTTTAATTTAAATGTAATATCACTATTATTATTATTATTGGTCGTCGAAGTAACTGAACGTGTGTTTTAGCTGCTCCGTGGAATTTGCTTTTGCCAACTGTTGAAAAGATTTTTTTGTTAAAATGTTTGGAATACCTTTAGAAGAAGGGACTTCTTAACTGTGTGGGGTCTATCACATTTTGTGATAGCCCCAAAATGTTCGTATTTCTGACCTTATTGTTACTTTATACATTTTGTTCCTGCCGTTTTTTAAAAAAAGGCTACAAAAGTGAAGGCTGGCAGATACGCCCACCAAAATATACATGACGTCAACAAAAAGAAAAAAAAGTGTTTCACACACAGGCACTCAACATAATAATAATAACAGTACATAAATTAATTCTGCACACATAGTGAACATTGACAGTAACAACAATATGAAAAATTGCACGAACACACACAGACAAAAACAAAATACCTTTGCTAATGTCACAGCGAGCAGAGAATTTTTGAACTTGTCCGAAGCCCAAGAACAGAGAGAGCGGTGGCAAGACTTCATAAACAGACTATCCGTGAGCCTAACCGAGGAATATGCCCTAGAGCAGGCAAAACAAATGCTCACGTGTATATGCCTCGGGAAAGGCAGCAAGGAGTTCAGCTTGATGTCGAAGCAGCAGCTGCAGGATGCTTTGGGGGATGTATGGAATACCATCACATCCATAGACCGGGGGAAGTCGTACGGGACTATAAACGTACACTTCAGGGCCCAAGCTGAAGCGGAAGAACAAGCTCAAATTGTGCTGCACACATCTGCCCATAAACTCGTCCCTCAATACATGGGCAAAAGAAATACAAAGGCTTCAGTCAGGGGTACTGATGGCAATCTCTACCCCTGGTTGGTTCACGGCTTTGGGCTTTGTGGAATAATATGGGCAGGTGGTGAGTGCAGAGATAGTAAGAAATGATATATGGTCGGGAGGGGTCTCTATGAACTTCCAAGTCATTGTGACCCTTCGAGACCACATAGCCATTCCGGAGCTCTGCCCTGTCATGGATACGGAAACCAAACCGGGGAGAGTGGTGGTGCAGGGCAAAAAGCCCTCTTGTTATACGTGTGGCTGTAAAGGCCATCTGAGGGTTTTCTGCCCTAAAGAAATTGAAAAGCGGAGGAGGGGCGAGTGAGTTACAGAGGACGCCGCTCCACCAGAAGCTCCAGCCATGCTACGGGTTAGTGTTCCTGAAGTGACTGAGGAATCCGCTTTAGCCCCAGTCCTGGTGGAAAATGTTTCCAAGATGGCCTCTCCCAGTCCGCAGATGACGGAGTAGTTTGTCTCACCCCCGGTCCCGGCGAACCGCACTGCAGCGGAGGCAGCGATTGACGCCACTCAATGCGACGAGCGGACCATGGAGCAAAGCAGTAGAAGGGGAAAGAAGAGAAGAAAAGGCTCCCAAAGGAGGAGCGAACCCCAAGAGAAAGCCCCCAAAACATGTGAGGAGATATCACCTCCTCAAACAAATAATTATAGCGGCAGCGTGGATGATGGTCGGTAGAACGGCAAGATAGAACGCTTTTGTGAGGAGGCGCACCCCGCTCAAAAAACCAACGATGTTGAGAGAAGAAGAAGAAGAAGAAGAAGAAGAAGAAGAAGAAGAAGAAGAAGAAGAAGAAGAAGAAGAACCTGTTATTATAGGGATTGTTTCTTTTTTCAGTCCAACATTAGGGTTATCTATTTCCACATGTTTATATTTGGAAAAAGTGTTCATTTTCTTTTAGAGATACATAGTCGTTTGTTGGGAATTATTCTTCGATTAGGAGAGACTTCATAACCTGGATGTCCTTGACAACAATATCCAGCACATCGTCGCTAATACCCTCTACTAAACCTATATAGAATGTGAGAGTTGACGTTCCACCGACTACATGGTCTAGCTGGTACAATGCAGTGAGTGCCTGGCAACATTCCAGATGCCAAAGACCAAACCTCGGTCTACGTTTGACCCAGGATTGCAACTCAGTCAACGATACGAGCTGCAGAAAGGCTTGTCGCACTGTCATTGTCATCTAGGAATCTCTGCAGATATGCTCGCCTCAGTGGGTGTCTCCGCATCAGAAGCGACGGCATCCCGAAGCCTCCTTGTAATGGATGTTGGCTGCATATGGACCTGGCCAGCGGGACCTGTCCTTTCCATAAGAAGCGGAAGAGCATACGTTCCAATCTGGTCAGGTGTTTTCTGGGACAAGGCACGACGGTCAAGTGGTAGTACATCACCGAAGCAATATAGTTGTTAGCTACTTATGCCCGACCTTTCGGGCATACCTGCCTCTCACCCCATTTCTGAGTGAGATGTAGCCGCCTGCAACCTTACCTATCAGAGATGCGCGCAGGATGACGAAACGTCCGGCATGCACTCATTCAATGTCCGTGCATTGCTGATTTGTGGGTTTATGTCGAACAGCTGTTGTCGCGTGCGGGACAAGTCCGACCATCAGCCGCGTCTATCTTGAAAATTGACACACCGCCTTCGTTTTGGCAAGGAAGAGTGGTTAGTATTCCTCTACCAGGTGTCTATGGCAAAATACATTGTTAGGTGGACGCGGTTGAAAGGTTTGAGGACAGAGTTTTTCCTCTCAGGACAAGCCCTCATCAACTTCTTCAAGTACTACTTGAAGAGGAAGGTGAGGGTAGAAAGGGGGTGCTGTCCTCCAATGAATTTCATGAAAGGCGGGTGAGAATGGCGAAACTGGTGTGGCTAAATGGACCCACATTGTCTATGCAGCTGTAGACTAGCGGCAAGAACTGGGAGAAGGCACCTGCCTTTCGAAGTGTCAGGATAATCCGGGGATTTTGTGAGGGGTGCCCCGAATCACCCTCTGTGGTTTCTCCCCCATTTTCGGGATCCTTCCTTTTGTTCCTATCATTGCATTGTTTTTATACTGTCAGAGCTAATTATCATTATTATTACCTATTTATTAATGTATCTTTATTGCTATTACTGATCTCGCCCTTCCACTGGATGAATATCCCCACACATTTTCTTTGTTGTCTTCTGTGTATGTCCACAATTTCTTGGGCTTCTGTGGCCAATAAAAGAAAAAAATTATTATCATTATTATTATTATTATGAACAATTTTCCTTGATATATGCTGTGTTTACACATTATCCACCGGGTGTCACCCAGACACCTGAGACAGATAACGGATATGATGTTCTTAATACATTGGATGA
>JAOPJM010002023.1:6369591-6381266 GCA_027124095.1 Muusoctopus leioderma | reverse complement strand
ATATATGTATGTGTGTGTGTGTGTGTGTGTGTGAATACATATATATGTATAATATATAAATATATACACACACACACATATATATATATATATGTACACGTATACATATATATATATATAATACACTCACACATACGCACACACACACACACACACGCACACACACATACATATACATGTGTGCCTGTGTGTGTGTGTATTTATATATATATACTTTTACGTTATATAATTCTACTAAAATGGCATCTCCATATGACTTCCAGTAAGTCGTAGTACACATTTTGAATGCAATACCGGATAGTCATGTCTTAAATGTAGGATATACGATATCCTATATTTTCTTCTTTATCCTCTATTTCCGATATGTGGAAATCTTGATTAACGCAACAATCGATTACTCACTCAAACCCAAACCCCCAGAACATTCTATAACGTAAAGATATTAATAAATATAATTGTAAAGAACACTATAATAATTTCTAACTTTTGACACATGACTACAAATTTCACTGAAGCCCCCAAATGTTTTGACTGGAATGTATTTTATCGAGCCAACATAGAAGAAAAGCAAAATTGATCTTGACAAGGTTTGAACCCAGAGAAATTCTTTTAATTGTATTTAGACTACGTAAGAAAACTCGTGGTTTTCTGTGAGATGAAGACATTGCTAAGGAAAAGTGTTAGTTGATCGTAACTATAAAAGGACGAAATCTCCCCTTAAACACGTATTTATTATTATTATTATCTTTATTATTCATGGTTTGTGAAATATATTAAAAGTTTCCTTTCTTAAATCAGCAAATAGACACAGCTTGGAAAACATACATGTATTGTTGTTGTTGCAGTTGTTGTTGATGAGAGCGGTGGATTGGCTGAATCGTTAGAGCGTCGGACAAAATGCATATTTCTTCCGGCTCTTCAAGTTCTTAGTTCAAATCCCGCTGAGGTTAAGTTTGCCTTTCATTCTTTCGGGGTCGATAAACAAAGTACCAGTCAAGTACTGGGTCGATTTAATCGACTTACCCCTCACCCAAAATGCCTGGCCTTGCACCAATGTAAGAAACCATTATTATTATTGGCGTGTCGTTAGCATGTCGGACAGAACGCTTTTTAGTATTCGTTCTGGTTCGTTGCGCTCTAAGTTCAAATCCCGCCGAGGTCAACTTTGTCTTTTATCTATCTAGGAGCGATAAACAAAGTACCAGCCAAGTACTGGGGTCGATTTAATCGACTTACCCCTCCTCTAAATATCTGGCCTTGTGCCAATATTAGAAATAATAATTATTTTATTATTAGACAGCGAATTAGCAGAGTCGTTAGCGTCTCGGACAGAATGCCTTACGGTATTCATTCTTGCTCACTGCGCTCTGAGTTCAAATCCCGCCGACGTCAACTTTGCCTTTCATCCTTCCGGGATGAACAGAAATAATTATTATTATTATTAGTAGTAGTACTGCCTATGATAGAAATACTTATTATTATTATTAGTAGTAGTAGTAGCAGTAGTAGACACTTTATCCATGATACCCATATCAACTCTCCACGTCTATCTGCGAAACGTTAATAATTGTTCTGGGGATTTGATCTTGTTGGATGTAAAACAAATTCTTGCTATTTTACCTCTGTCTTGTCAGACTAGACTAAAGTGATATATTATTTGACGTCATTATAATGACTAGGAAGATGATAATCTTTGTTACTACTATTACCATCAAAGGAGGGATCTTCGTTTGTTTCACAAGCATTATAAGATACTTGAACATAATCACAATACAGTTTGTTTCTTTTATTCTGATTCGCTAAATTCAGTTTATTAATTATTTTATGAAAGTTTAAATGCTAGTGTTGTAATCGACATTTGCCAAGTAGTAGATGATTTGATTTTAGAAATATTCAAAGTATCTTAAACTCCTGAGCTATTTTCTTTACTTTTTGTTTACTATTGTCGAAATAGCGACATGAAAATACAAGCCTCTAGAGTTCATGTTGATTTCTCTTTCTTCGCTGATGTTGAGAAATGTTATTGTCAGGCATATTTGAAAATGATTAAGACAGAATAAGACAAAAGTGTTGATTTGCCTTCAATAATAGTTGAATCTTTAAGACGTTATCTGCAAAAGAAAACCCTTCCTTCATCAATTACCCTAACAAGAGTGTATAATGTACAGTTTTTATTATATAAGTTGTTATTCAAATTCATATAAGTTGTTATTCAGATTCATTTCTTAAATCTGTTAATTTTATTGTAGATGTTCGATGCGTACAGTGTAGTGAATTTACACATACACACACACACATACACTCACACACACATACACACGCACACACTCTCACACACACACACATCAACGCATAACGTTTAAATTTACTGTATTAATTACAAAATAAATGCACATTTTGACACAAGTGTCTAAAGATAATAAATTATTTTGAGATGGAATCATGAAAATATTGTCTCCATATTTCATCTCTCTAGACTTTGTAAAATAATAATAACAATGGCATTACAAGAAAAAGAAAATAGATGACAATGTTGTAAAGTACGCCATGAAATAATAAATAAAGCTCCCGCTTGGGGAATTGAGTCCATGACTCAGTTTTCATACTTGACTGATTTAAGCTATTTTACTTTCCATACGTTGTTAATCTACTGTAAAGCATGAATGTCACAACGTTCCTACGCTGCTCTAATAATCTGATGTATTCTGAGATTCCAAATATGTCTGATTTGTTCTGAGATTCTAAACAAGTCAATATGTTAGACAACATATATTGGACCACCTCTGATAATAGATATTTACTTTGAAGCCATATTTTTGTTTATTGAAACTCTGAGGTGGTGTTGATATAATCTCGTCGCTATTGATTTTATCACGACCCAAGCCTAAGATACTCAGTACTCTGACTTAGAGTGATGTTACATTTAAGCTTCTTGTGATAGCTATTTACAAGTACGTAGATTAGACCACTGTGAATTAAGTTGTCTTGGTCATAAACGCATTGCGTGAGAAGTAATAGAACAACAAGCGCGAACCCTCTCATAAATTTGGGCCTAATTTAGCTTTAAGCGAATGAGAGAGAACTTTACCTTGATAGTATGTCAGTCAATGCTAATTTAGCATTAAGCGAATGAGAGAGAACTTTACCTTGATAGTATGTCAGTCAATCACAGATAGCGTTCCTACCACAAGACATGTGCTTAACACTACAAGCTAACGAAACACTAATCAGTTTTGTAACCACTTCTGACATTGGTGAGAGGTTCCACTGTCTATGTTAACTGAGTCGTTGAGCGTTAAAGTGTCTCAGCCATAAAACAGTGTAGGACTAGTTACATGAGGGTCCACTGCCTATGTTAACTGAGCCGTTGAGCGTTAAAGTGCTTTAGCCACAAAACAGTGTAGGACTATTAACATGGTAAGAGATATCCTCGCATCGGCTGTTTATCCGATATTCTCTCTACTCGGTCATCCATGCCTCCCAGTATCATAAATAAACTTGATTAAAGGAGTTCACAAGCAGAAGCAATATGTTATGACAGACAAAAGACATGAATCAAAGATTTAATATAAAACCAGTTAATACGGTGGTACCTAATACATATATCTGTAAATAGAATATGGTTATATGTTGCACGTTTAAGGGGTTAGCCTCTTGAAGCTAGAACTTTTGCAACTGTTACTACACTGCTCTACACATTACTTCAATTAACTCGTATTTACAAAACCATTTACAACAACAATAATAACTACAACGAAACTAACAACATCGTATTCAACAAGATTTACCTATCGATAGGCCGAAATTTCACGATATGATGCAGTTGGAAAATTTACTGATCTACCCAACATTTGAGTTTATACAAATATCACACAAAATATAAATAATATAAATAATCCAGGGCAATAATATAATATCTAAACGACAACATGATTTGTTGCCAAAGATATTTCCACCATTTCGGACGGCTCTATTGCCACCAGATAAAGCGATGTAAATTAAATTACATAGTATACAACAATAGAATGAAACAGCTATGTTTTCTTTGAAAATAAATACATAATCATTGTACTCTCATGTAACATACGGTAATTGTTTCACACAAATTATTTGATTTAATAAATAAAAAAGCTTCACAGTTAATGTTGCAACAATTATTAACATCGTATGTCGATGAAAGCTGTCACGTATTTATGGATTAGCTCTGGTCAAATCGTTAAGAAATATCAATATTTAATAAGGCGCAGTGATATAATTCACGTAAACAAATGTTTCACCAAATCAAGTTTCATTCTTTCTTCTAACAGCTTTACATAGGATTGAGAACATGTGGGAAAGAAAGAGGGGGATAGAGAAACAGGAAGAGGGAGAATGAGCGAAAGAGAGTTGTAGAGAGAATCCCAAAAGAAAAATAATAATAAGGTGTCAATATATCTTCTGATTTCTATGGCCTAATCGGTTTTGAAATATATTTATGTGTCGAGAAATGCAATATAACCATATCCCTGGTGTTGAAATAGCAGCTTATTTAGTATTTCATCCAACTAAATATATCTATTTTCTAGCAAAAGCATTTTCATATATATGCATTTGTACAGAAATATATATGTATATATGGGTGCGCATATATTTATGTGAACAGGATTCTATAAGAGTGCATACAAAACACAAAAGACGCACCAAAACACAAGGTCACATATATACACACACATATATACATGCACACACGCACATATACACATACACATACATATATATATAATACATGCGATATGTATGTATGTCTGCATATACATATATGTGTGTGTATATATATATATATATATATATATACACACAAATCGGTGCATTGAATAGTTTTTACGAAACACGTTGCAAGGTGTCGTACCGATTTATCAATAAATATACCTTTCTCTGTGGATTAATTTGTAATTTCTTCATATTGAGTACTCTATAATAACAGTCTAATTTGTTTTCTAAACAAAACACTTAAGTATATATATATATATATATATATATATATATCCATTGATGATAACGAACTGGAGCTGTACTCAATACCATAGTAGAGTGTAATAATTTATTTATTTATTTATGCCGATCCAGTATCCTATTACTCAGGAGTTTCTCCGACCTGTGGCCGGTTCATCAGACAAGGAACTGAATGTATGTATGTATGTGTATGTGTGTGTGTGTGAATGTGTTTGTGTATTTGTGTGTGTGTCTATATATATATGTATCCGTGCATATATCAGCCTACATATTTTCTCTTTTTCTCTTTCCTACCCTCAGCCCGAACTCCTTTTTCTTCATTCCACTTCTTTGTTCCCTCCAGCCGCTCCTCACTTCGTTTCTCTATTACACCCTCTCTTCTATTTCCCATTCATTTCTTCCTTGCTTCTTTTCTTCTTTCTCCATCATTTCTTTTCCATCTCCTCGTCATCTCTACCTACGATACCGAAACCAACGCTTCCTTCTCCTTCACTATCACATCATTTCCTCTCCTCCTCCTCCTCCTCCTCCTCCATCTCCTCTTTCTACTACTACAACTTATACTACTACTACTACTACTACTACTACTACTACTACTACTACTAATACATCTACTACTACTACACCTACTAATACTAATACAACTACAACAATAACAACAACAACTACTACTAACTACTACTACATTTACTACAACTACTACAACAACAACTACTAATACAACAACAACTACTACTACTACTACTACTACTACTACTACAACAACTACTACTACTACAAATACTACTACTAATAATACTACTAATACTTCATTTCAGTTGTCCACTCTCATTTCATCTCAAATCTCCATCTCCTTAATTTCTCAGATTCCTCTCCCTTTCCCCCTATCCTTCCTCCGCCTCATCTCCTTCCACTTTCCCACTACTCGACTGCTCTATCTCTCACCCCCTCTCTCTCTCTCTCTCTCTCTCTCTCTCTCTCTCTATCTCTCTCTCTCTCTCTCTTTCTCTTAGCCAATTCATATATCCGCCTTCTATTTTGTCTCCTCTATCCATCCCCTTTTTATCTCAGCCCCTCCCTCAACATCTCTCTCACACTGACAATCTCTATCTGTCTTTCTATCTATTTATCTATCTATATATATATATATCTGTCTATCTATATTCACCTATCTATCTATCTATGTATCTATCTATCTATATCTCTCTATCCCTCTCACTCTCTCTCTCTCTCTCTATATATATATATATATATATATATATATTCCCTCCCCCTACTCCTCTTTCTTTCTCTCCTTCACATCTCACACCTTCTTTCCTTCGTCTTTCTCTCTTTTTGAGCCAGTCTATCGTTCTCTGTTTCACTTCTCTCTCTCCCCCCCTTCTCTCTGTCTTTCCTTCCCATCACTCTCTCGCTTTCTCTACTTCATTATATATATATATATATATATATATAGACAGATAAACTGATAGGTACATATATATAATATATATCGGTGTCTTCCTATTCACTCCCACTTCCACTTCAGCCTACTCCCGAAGCTCTCTGTTGCTCTAAGCAACACTTCTTCGCTAACTCCTCCTTGCTCTTTCCTCTCTATTTTAACACCGCCTTTTCCTCCTCCTCGTATTTGTTTTTCACTACCTCCTCTCTCTCTCAATATCCTTAATCACACCTCCACCGCTTCATCTCCTGCCTCACTTCCCCATTTTGCTTTGTTTCACCTCCTACTTTCCGTTCAACACCACCCTCCCTATCTATACTCCCCCTCCTCCTTCTTCTTTCCCAATTTCTTACCTCTCTTGGCCTCCCCTTCCTCATCTCATCCTTCGCTTCAACACTTATTTCCCCTCCCATTTCTTCACCCTCCTCTCCTCTTCCTATCTCTCTATCTCTCTGCCACTTCCTCTCATCCTTTTGCTTCAACACTCACATCTCTCCCTCCCCCTACTCCTCTTCCTTTCTCTCCTTCACATATCACACCTTCTTTCCTTCGTCTTTCTCTCTTTTTGAGCCAGTCTATCGTTTTCTGTTTCACTTCTCTCTCTCCCCCCCCTTCTCTCTGTCTTTCCTTCCCATCACTCTCTCCCTCTCTCTCTCTCACCCACTCTCCTTCGTCAATCTCATAACTCCCTCTCTAATACCTCTACTTCAACATCACTCTCTCTCTCTCTTTCTTTCTATTCTTTCTTCAACTCCTCTCTCTTCCCCTCTTTCTCTCTCTCTTTCTTTCTATTCTTTATTCAACACCTCTCTCTCTCTCTTTCTTTCTATTCTTTCTTCAACTCCTCTCTCTCCCTCTCTTTCTCTCTCTCTACTTTCTTCAACTCCTCTCTCTTTCTATTCTTTCTTCAACTCCTCCCTCTCTCCCCCTCTTTCTATTCTTTCTTCAACTCCTCTTTCTCTCCCCCTCTCTCTCTCTCACTCACTCTCAGACTACTTCTCTGATTTCTACATTTCAACTGTGACTACTCTTTTTTCCTTATAAATCACCCTCCTCTGTCTCGCATGCTCTCTCTACTCTTCTCTCTATGATTTCAACCGCCTCTTCGTTGTTGTCAGCCTCTCCATAATTTCACCCCTCTCTATATCTCTCTCTCTCTCTCTCTCACTCACTTGCTCCCTCTCACTGAATCTCTCCCTCTCTCTCTGCTCTCCTCTACTTTTGTCATTCTACTCTCACCTCTTCCTTTTCCCCCCCTTATACCCAATACCCCTACATGTTCTTCCATACCTCCCACTCTACTCTTCTTCCTTCTTTCACTCTTTCTGACACTGTTGGTTTCACTTTCTCTCCCCATTCACTTTCTCTCTCTCATTCTCTCTTTCATTGATTACTTCTTTCCTTCTCTTCTTTCTTTTTTCTTTCTTTCTCTTTCTTCATTATCTCCCTCTCTCATCTTTTTTGCCCGCTTCCACTCTCCTCTCTCTATCTCGCTCTCTCTCTCTCTCGTCAATTTATCCCTACTTTCTCTTTTGTCTTCTAAACCTCCCTTTCTCTTTTGCATTTCCCTCCCCTCACTCCTCTTCCTTTCTCCCCTCCATATCTCACTCCTTCTTTCTCTCTTTTTTTTGCCCCAGTATATCTTTCCCCGTCTCCCTTCTGTCTCTCCTTCCTTTCCTCTTTTTCTTTCTCACTCACCGTCTCTCTTTCTCTCTCACTCTGCCTTTCTTTCCTATCTCTCTCTATTTCTCTACTTCATCTCTCTTTCTATATCTGCCTGTCTATCATTCTCCATCTCTGGTTCTTTATTAGTCTCTCTCTCTCTCTCTCTCTCTCTCTCTCTCTCTCTCTCTCTTTCTCACTGTCTCCCTTTTTTATCCCACCCCGTCTCACTCCTCCCTCTTTCCTTCTTACTCTTCTCTTTCTCTCTCTACTTTATCCCTCTCTCTTTATCTACCAGTTAATCTTTCTCTTTCTTCATATCTCTCTCTCCCTCTCTCTGACACATACGCACACACACTCTTTCTTTCTCTCTCTCTCACACACACAAGCGCGCGCGCAATATAAACACAGATACCTTATGAAATCCAGAACATTCTTCTATAAATAGTTACATATCATGTATAGCAGAGGAATCATTAATATTCCACATTTACGCTGTTGTTGTTGTTGCTGTTGTTTATGTGTTTGATGTTGGTGATCTGTTTGATGTGTTTGATGTTGGTGATCTGTTTGATGTGTTTGATGTTGGTGATCTGTGTGATGTGTTTGATGTTGGTGATCTGTTTGATGTGTTTGATGTGTGGCGGTTGTAGTGAGATGTCTAATGTTACTGTTCTGATGGATGTGTGACTGTTGTTGTTGTTGTTGTTGTGTTACATGTGTCCTGCTACTACTGTTGTTGTTGTGTTTGATGTTGTTGATGTGGTTGATGTGTTTGATGTTGCTGATGTGGTTGATGTGTACTGTAGTATTTGATGTGTAATGTTGCTGTCTGATAGATGTGTGCTGTTGTGTTGTTGCTGCTGCTGCTGTTATGTTGTTGCTGCTGCTGTTGTGTTGTTGCTGCTGCTGTTGTTTTACAAGTGTGCTGCTGTTGTTGTTGCTGCTGCTGTTGTTGTTGCTGCTATTGTTGTTATTGCTGTTGTGTTACATGGGTGTTACTGTTATTGCTGCTGTGTTACATGTATGTTGCTGTTGCGTTTGATGCGTGCTGTTGCTGTTGTTGATGGGTTATACTTGATGTTACTGTTGTTAATATGCATTATAATCAGAACTATTAGTAGCATCGTTATTATTGATTGTTGTTATGGTTGGCTATTATGATCCACCACCTCCTCCTCCTCCTCATCATCATCATCACCATCATCATCGTTATTAATATGTGTTTTGAGATAGACAGACGTGTTTCGTCTAACTCTCCCATATCGTGGATGTTTCCAAGTGAAACTACGTGGAAAAGCATTTTAAATGCGGAACTTCTAAATTAAAGGTTGGGATTTTAATTGTTTACGTCAATTTTTCTCCGTTTGGGAGAAAAAATACTTTAATTTGCGAAGAAAAAAATTTTGTTTTTTATCAGCAATGAACAAACAAAATTGCTACGGCGTCTAAAAATTCGAACGAAAACAAACACGTTTTTACAGATAGTAAACAGAAAAAAGGGAAAGAAAACAAATTAACTGCCTCAGCGGATTGCATTTTTCAGAACAAGAAAAGATAAATAATTTCTGACGGAAAATAACAACAATTTAAATGACGCGAATAGCAATAACAACAACAGCGGCATTAACACAAACGTACGTTTCACCAAATGAAGGAATGAATGGAGAGTTTGAATTTCGCTAGAGCTATCTCAAACAGATGGGCTCTACATATGAATTATCTAGCGGAGAATATCTCTGCCTAGCAGAGCTGTGTAACAAAGGAAAGTACATCTATACCTTAGTCGCTTATCGAACAACGAGAAAAAGAAAATAACTTATCTCGGCACCTCAAAAGCCACAGGTTCTTTTTTATGCCGTTGAAAAAGCAATTGTAGGCAGTCCTGCCCGATGTGTAGAATAACATCTCCTCCGTCGGCCGAGGAACATACTATGAAACCATATACGTAATATTCAAAACGGGGGATGTCGCGAAAATACAGGCCGATGGTGCGTTACACACCTGCCCAGAGAGACGTACCACAATACTTGAGGCGACGCAACACAAGGTTTACAGTAAAAAAAATATCAGTGACGATGTTGACCCATGGACCATCACTTTTGTGGCACAGTACGGACAGGTGATAAACACTGAAGTAACCCAAAACGACATATGGTTGGGTAGTACTAATGGTCCTAGAAGGCCATAGAGGAATTCTGGAATTGTGCCTCATCGTGTATGCAGAAATAAAACCCATGAGACTGGTGGTGCTGGGTAGAAAGCCTAGTTGTTACACTTGTCGCAGTAAGATCCACATGAGGGCTTTCTGCTCCGAGGAACTAAAAAAAGCACAGAGACAGCAGTAGAACCAACAACAGCAGGTCCCAGAGGCTGCTGTTCCAAGAGTGTGGCCAGTCAAAGCTGTGGAAATGGTGAAGGAGATCACCTCGACCTCGGCCCCAAAAGCTTAAGATACCCAATCTCTCCTCCCAGTAGTACCACCGCATCCACTTGCAATGATGGAGAGTAGTTGGAGGCCAGAGAGAAGTGAGAGGAAAAGAAAAAATGGTAGAAAAAACAGAAGGAAGGTCGAGATGTGTAAAACACAAGAGCAGGACTCAATTCCACGCTATATCATGGAGTTCACGGTCATGTGAACGTGTAACGTGTCCCTGATATGCAATCTTGTCGTTTACGAATTCATAATGATAATGATACGCTGTATAAGGAGGAAGATTTAGAACAGATATACGAAAGACAGACAAAAGATAGGATATTGGTGAAAACTACATCAATGCTCTATTATAGAGCAATTTCCAGAGGACACTGAATGCTTTTTTATCTTGTAGAACGAAAACAATGCTTGCGGGTATTGGTCGAAAAAGTTTGAAAATCGCTGGATTAAATATTAATTTAAGTATTTCCAATCGAGAAACTTTCCATATGTGGTAGATTTGGAGAATTAAAGGAGATACATTATTCGCTCTCTGGAACACACGATCTGAACCAAGCATGACGTTGTTAGAAGTTCTTTTAACTTGCAGCCCTCGCATTCGTATACCCAATGAGATATACTGTAGAAGTTGATCAATAAGCATATATATATATATATATATATATATAAATGTAAACCTACGATAGTAGACATATAAACATGTCATATTTACTTATTTCTCGGTAGATTGGAAAAATGATGAACAGCCTTAATCGATTTTCGACCCTTATTGGGGTCTCATCAGAGACGTCTACATCAAATGACAAATCCCAGAGAAACAAGTAGCTAATCTGTTTATATACACATCAAATCTAGTAGCTTCAATGAACTGGAGACGCTAATTTGCGTACTATAAGTGTTTAACACTTTACTTAATATCAGCGGCCTGTCAACGGGGAACTCAGTTCACACAAGTATCAAGGTATGGTATAATGTATGTAAACCTATGATAGTAGACATATATAGATGTCATATTTACTTACCAATTTTCGACCCTTCTTGGGTATATATATATATATATATATTACTATTTTACTCTTTTACTTGTTTCAGTCATTGGACTGCGGCCATGCTGGGGCACCGCCTTGAAGTCGATCAGAT
>JAOPJM010002023.1:6236762-6248585 GCA_027124095.1 Muusoctopus leioderma | reverse complement strand
AGACAGGTCGGCAAAGTACTTCACTCTGGACATCAGAGGTAAAAAGGACACTGTCAGCGTCGACAGGTTGAAAAAAGGCAATAATTCTTTTTAACATAAGCACAAGGCCAGAAATTTTTTTGGGGGGGAACAGTTGAACAGTCGATTAAATCAACCCCAGTACTTGACTGGTACTTTGTTTATCGACCTTGGAAGGATGAAATTGACCGTGGCAGGATTTGAACTCAGAACGTAAAGGGCCATAACGAAATACCGCAAGATATTTTGTCCAATGCTCTAACGATTCTGCCAATCCATATAGACAAGGAATGCAACGAAGACAGAAAAGAAACAAAAAAACAACTATTTCATTTCAAGTGTTAAAAAGAAGGTTAAAAAAACCCAAATAAAAGCAAGGATGAATAAGTCTAATTTGTAGCTTCAAGTGTTTATTGTAGTTAGGTGAAGTGTTTATTGTAGTTAGCAGAAGTTACACTTGCTTATTGTAGTTAATGAATACATGCGTTTAATGTTAGCAAGTTTATAATTGTTAGGAGTAGCTATGTGTTAATGTAGTTAAGAGTAGCTTAATGTGTTTATATACATGAGTAGTTGCTGGTGTCTAATGTAATCATGAGTAGCTACATATGTTTAATATATTATAAAGTAGCTATTTG
Organism: Muusoctopus leioderma; assembly: GCA_027124095.1. Classification (NCBI taxonomy): domain Eukaryota; kingdom Metazoa; phylum Mollusca; class Cephalopoda; order Octopoda; family Octopodidae; genus Muusoctopus; species Muusoctopus leioderma. Next base: position 6,247,929 of record JAOPJM010002023.1, on the reverse strand, counting down.
AAGTTTTCAATTAATTTCCACCAGCAGCCAGTTATTTGGTTTTAATTGAAAGAAGAACATTTTAGCAAAATTAATAAAATAAAATGTTAAGAAGTAAAAGAAGAAAAAAAAAAAACAAATTCTATAAAATGTTTCACTTTTTAATAAAAAAAGAAATTTGTTTTAAGCAGCTGGAGATTTAAAGAGGAAAATACTTTTATTCATTCATTTATATTTAAATTGTTTTCATTTTTTTCTGCAAATTTGATTTCCCCCTCATCAAAAATAATTTTGTTCCGCATCTAGCCACCTAAGAAGCTGGAATGGCATTTATTTGGCCATTGATAATGAAACAGTTTTGCAATCAGTCAGCTGCATAAAAAGATAATGATCAAGTAAAATGTTTTTCTCTTAATTCTCGATGAAGTGTTCTTCAGCTGACTGACTCCTCACTAGATTTTATTCACAGATATAACCATTTAAAAAAATAACAAAGGCATGAATACATATGAGTGCAATAATTAAAGTTTCCAGCCATGATTATGATGATATTTTTTGCAAAACATAGTTTATGAATTTTTATTTGTTTTTTTACTGAGTTTGTTTCATTTGTATTATGAAAAGATACAAAAAGGACAAACTTTGTTGTCTTGAAATATCGATGGTCATAAGCAATTTCATACACACAATTAGTTTCTTTTTATCTTGTTTCCACTATACAGATACCGTCACCTTCTTTGTATATAATTTATTTATATTTTTTTTTTGGGCAGATGGATTTTTCTTTCTTTCATTTGTGCAGAACTGTTTGAGAAATCTTGTACAGCACCAACACTTTCTATGACTACACAGTTATGGAGGTTGATTAGACTCTGCAAATCGACTTACATCCAAACTGTTAAATCATTACAAAAGAGCAGAAGTTAAGGATTTCTTTGTTTCAAGGAAACAATATAAATGTGTGTGTGTGTGTGTGTGTGAGTAAAGTACATTTCTGAGAAGATATATTTGTAACTGTGTAAATAATAAAACATACTTGAAAAAATAAACAAACGAACCAGAGTAATGTAGACAAAGAAGAAAGATAGCAGCAAATATGTGTATGAGAGGGAGATGATTCATTATATAAATAGTGCAAACAAACAACATAATAAAGGCAGGGAGAATAGAAGGAAAAGTGTGTGTGTGTGTATACATTCTTTTTTTTATATTCTTTTTACTTGTTTCAGTCATTGGACTGCGGCCATGCTAGGGCACCACCTTGAAGGGTTTTAGTCGATCACATCGACCCCACTGCTTATTTTTAAAAATAAGTCTGGTACTTATTCTATCAGTCTCTGAGCCAAACTGCTAAGTTATGGGAGATAAACAAACAAACACAAACATATAGAAACACACACATATACATATATATATATGACGGGCTTCTACAGTTTCTGTCTACCAAATTCACTCACAAGGCATTGGTCAGCCCAAGGCTATAATAGAAGACACTTACCCAAGGTGCCACCACGCAGTGGGACTGAACCCGAAACCACGTGGTTGCAAAGCGAACTCCTTAACCACACAGCCATGGTGAAGAATTTCATTAAAATTCGTATCCATAAATATATGAAAAGCTTCCGCGCCTTTTTGCTGGCAGAAACGTAGCCATATATTTTTTAACTTATTCTATGCAACTCCACTGGGAACTTTACTTAAGACCACATAGTCTATAAAAGGTAATATTAGCAGTGTGTTTCTAGCTCCACAGATTTATTGAAGTATTTAGTTATTGTCGTTAAAATCATTTAATCATTAATAAGTGATGTTTAGATTGAAATTTTATCAAGAAAACACATATAGCGTTCTTTCCAAACACAGGGAGACGGACAAGGATAGACGGGTTTCAAAAAAGGGTTGTTCTTTCCAAAAAAAGAACGGTTGGCAAGTCTACCATTAGATAACAGCTAAATCTCCCTCAAACTTCACACCTACCGTCTTGAAAAGATGGTAAGGGGTGGAGTTATGGGGAGATTTAGCTGTTAACTGCAGCAGTTCAAGCTGACTCATTGCATCTCACCTGTGCTGTCCTTATTTGCTGTCCATTCGTCTCAAAAGAAAAATTCTTATGCCTCCATTGTTGGTATCTTACGTAGAATTTCGTTTTACTCAATTCTTTGATAAAACTTCTTTGGATTGAGAGTAAATTATTTACTTCAATCTTCAAAAGAGTTGACACTTCATATTTGCAAGGGTCTCTTGTTTCAAACGTTCCTTGGTGTTTCTGTAAAATCCGTCTTCCTATTTTAAATTAAATAAGACATCTTACAAACACAAACCCAAGAAGGAAAGAAATGTGACTGGAGCTGCCAACGGGAAACGAACCACGCATCTGCCACTTTCCGGGGCGGCCGTGATAACCACTACACTATAACGAACCACGCATCTGCCACTTTCCCGGGCGGCCGTGATAACCACTACACTATAACGAACCACGCATCTGCCACTTTCCCGGGCGGCCGTGATAACCATTACACTATAACGAACCACGCATCTGCCACTTTCCCGGGCGGCCGTGATAACCACTACACTATAACGAACCACGCACCTGCCACTTTCCGGGGCGGCCGTGATAACCACTACACTATAACGAACCACGCATCAGCCACTTTCCGGGCGGCCGTGATAACCACTACACTATAACGAACCACGCATCTGCCACTCTCCCGGGCGGCCGTGTTAACCACTACACTATAACGAACCACGCATCTGCCACTTTCCGGGGCGGCCGTGTTAACCACTACACTATAACGAACCACGCATCTTCCACTCTCCGGGGCAGCCGTGATAACCACTACACTATAACGAACCACGCATCTGCCACTTTCCCGGGCGGCCGTGTTAACCACTACACTATAACGAACCACGCATCTGCCACTTTCCCGGGCAGCCGTGATAACCACTACACTATAGCAAACCAGCCCACTTCTTCCTCTTAAATTAATGCCTATAAGATGTCTTTCTTTGTCAGCTACCCAACCTATCACATCTCTCACACGAGGTCCTCAGTATTTATTTATTTATCATTTTTTATTTATTTTTTGTAGCTGCTTAACCAGTGTATACCCCTTTTATTAGAGTATACTCCTTTCATATTTTTACTTCATTAAGGTTTTGGTGGCCATTTATTTTTGAAGTTAATTGTATTTCCCCTACATCTATTGCATATATTCAAGTACTCCTTCATAAAGAGGTTTTTTTCTTTCCTCCAAGGGTTGTATCTGATTCTGTTTGGAACAACTACGTGTTTCCCTACATGAATCATCTCATTGATGTTTTACGTTGTTGACTTTGTTATATATTTCTGCGACTTCCATGGTATTCCAATTATCATTCGCTAATATCATTGTTATATTCTTCATTAAGGTTGTTATCTTCTTTCGTTTTTCCATAAGTCAATCATCCGTTTGATTTATTTATATTTAAAAAAATGTTTTTTTTTTAGTCTTTATTATATTTGATTTCCTCATTTAGTTGTATTTCATATTCTTCGCCGAACTTGTTGGTTTCATGATGAAATTATGTTGTACTGATGATGTTTACTATACAGCAAACATGTACGGATTTACAAATAAGCTACGAAACGCAACAAGTGTTTCGGAATTTATTTTGTTTGCCTTCATTTCTTGACTTTCAGAATTAATATAGTTTAGAAAGCAATCGGTTGTTGATTCTAATCTCTTTAATAATTCATTCAGTGCTGATGCTGCTGATAATAGATTCACGTGTAGAGAAATTAGAGATGTTTATCAATGCCAATACTTGCAAACGTAATTGTGTAAAAATTCTCCGCTGTTTATAGATTCCATACTTGTGCTGTGTGTGTGTGTGGTCGACCCCCAATCCTTGTGAGTGAACCTGGGTTGACGGAAACTGTGTAGAAGCCCGTCGGATGGATTGTACCTGTAATTCAAAGGGCCAGCAGCCTTGTCACCACACTATGCCACGCTGATTCTGCTTGCGGATTACATTAGGGGTACACGTGTCTGTGGAATACTCAGCCGCTTACACGCCAATTCAATGAGTTGGGTAGTTCAGTTGATCGAACAACTGAACCTCGTAGAAGCCCGTCGGATGGATTGTACCTGTAATTCAAAGGTCCAGCAGCCTTGTCACCACACTATGCCATGCTGATTCTGCTTGCGGATTACGTTAGGGGTACACGTGTCTGTGGAATACTCAGCCGCTTACACGCTAATTCAATGAGTTCGTAGTTCAGTTAATCGAACAACTGAACACTCATCGTCTGATTCAGACGGAGATCCATTATTATTATTATTATTATTATTATTATTATTATTATTATTATTATTATTATTATATATATATATATATATTTCGGAGTTGTACTTGTTTGGCAGATGATTTGATCTGAGACCGTGTGTTGAAACTAAAGCAATTACAGCGTGGAAGTCTCATATTAGCAATTCAGGAACACACAAAACTGTTAACTTCACTTCATTTATTATTAGGTGTCAAAGGTTTCGTCACACTATCTACGACCTGGTCACTGACACGGTTCCACTGCAACTGGTTTGAAACTTGGTTACTGGCAAGATTACATAGGCCTCATGGTTTTAAATTTAAATGTGAAAAAATGTTTTTTCCTTTCTTCTTTCTCTTTTCTTCTCTTTTTTTATTTCTCTTTCTTCTTTTCCTTTCTCTTGTATAGCTCAGTCATTTAGGTTTTCATCACAAGGTTATTTTGGTTTTTAATTGGAATTTCTGGGTGTGCATTTTCCCTCTCTCTCTTCCTTTCCTCTCTTTATAGCATTTTAAGCAGGATCAGAATGTAATGCTTACAAGGATGAGGCTTACAGGTCATGACCCCAAATGTTCCACATGCTGACGGTCGAATGAATGAGGAACACACGATGACTGTAATACAACATATAGCTAACTCCATTCATAATAGCATACAAGTAACAATAGACTACCCCGCTAGACACCCCTGTAAAAGATTACCTGTTCTAGATAGAGAGGTATGGATAGAGGACGTCATGATCAACGGAATACCGAAACCTTGCATACTCCACCCACACTATAGTAAACCTATTGTGATTCGGAAGGACTCTGCTATGTCGGAAACTGCCAAAATTAGCATCCTTATGGCAGACCTAGTAAGAGTGATGAGGAATGTGTCACCACTACTCCAACCCCCAATACGGCAAAGACACACCCAGCATTTCATGTTCCGAATGTAGTTGTCTGACTATAGAATCAGGGTGTATAGAGGAGCGAAGAAAAAAGTTCGAGGACATTCTAAACAATGATGTGGATGGTGTATTTCCTCTATACCGCAACAAGTTCTGGAACAGGGAAGTTAGAGATATTAATAAGATAACTAAGATAAATACGTGGTATGATATTGAGAAATTTGATAGCGTTATGTTTGTAGACACGACACCGAACAGTGAATTAACCAGCAAATTTAGGAAAATCCTCCGAGCAACTAACCTTAACATCAAAGTAGTCGAAAAGACAGGTAGATCTGTTAGATCTGTTATCTGCAAGTCCTACCCCTTTGACAATGACACCTGTCAAAATAACTGCGTGGTATGTACCTCAAACCCGCATATCAACTGCAAGGCTAGAAACACTGTACCGTATAAGGTGCCTGGAAGGGGCTTGTGCAGACCTCCCCGAATCGTACGTGAGTGAATCTTCTTGGAGCATTAGTGAATGATTTAAGGAACACTTTGTTTTCAAAACAAAAAACAATTATATAACCGCTCCTTCCAGTTGAGCACTTTTTTGACTAAAACAATATGCAACGGCAACAGCTGAATCTTTCGACGAAGAACATTGCAATTCCCCCTAGGAAAATCTACATTAGACTTATTATGCAGAAGACTGACTCTTTCATTAAGCGCATGAGGTGGCGTGCTTTCCACTATGATAGGCGCTACCAAACCCAAGACCAGCAACCTTAAGAAACTTTCGGTTTTAAGACCTACGAACTACCACCACCTAACCAACTCTTGACCCCTTTTGAGGAAGAACTCTTCACAACCATAAAAGGTATTCGTTTTAAAAAACACATTAACAATTTTCAGAAACAATTACAACACAAAATTAGGTCAATAAAACATTCACCTAATATCATCGTCCATTCTGACAAAACAGGCAACTTGTATCACCTAGACCAGCAGAGCTACAACACATTCATTCAAAAGAACCTAACTTCTAACTACAAGAAAACAATCAGCACGACACTCAACCACATTAATGACCAGGGAAAAAATATTACTTCAGAACTGGAAATACAAGATAGGACGGAACCCCTCAACCCTAGAGTCCCTTACTTCTACCTTAAGGACCACAAACCTGACTTCCATAGAAACCCTTCCAAATCCCACTAAATCAGACATAGGTAAGATAAGTAAAAAATATTAGATAGAATTATCCCTAAAGTTAAATTTACCACTACCTGAAACCTATGGATAAACACCACACAAGTAATTAATTGGTTTAAAGACATAGGTAGTAAAAGGAAGACTAAGTTCATACAATTTGACATTGATAATTATTACTCCTCCATCACCCGGCCTTTGCTCCTTAAAGCCATTGATTTTCCTAAGAACATTACTAGTATAGAAGACTATGAAATCGATATGATCTTACACGCCCGCAATAATATCATAAAACATGAGGATTCCATATGGGTAAAAAAATCACTTGACTCTCCCTTCGACGTTGCGATGGGAGCCAGTGATTCCGCGGAGCTCACTGACCTGATTGGATTTTATATTCTGCATAACCTAGCACTTAAATTTCATGTATTCTATGTATTTGTCATATTGGACCGTATGTTCTGTGGCTTACATTGGTTCAACAACCAGAGACTTATACGGTAGAGTACCACATATGAAATATGATATGTTGAAAAACTTCGGTTAACTGAGATTATCCGTGCAATTAGTTTTAAAAAACTCCCTTAGTGGGTGGATAAAATCTAAAAACAACAAGCAAGAGAGATAACTCCAATAAGATCAGTTGATTGAATATTTTCGAAAATATAGTCGATGCAAATGGGAGTGAATTTGGTCTATAAAGCCAACAACGGCATTGACAGAATAAGAACCTGGGATGTGATACCATTGTAGAAGAATGGAGCAGCTACAAAAATACCAACTTGATTACTGATATGAACTGGCACCTCTTTCACATTGACGATGATGATGATGATGATGATGATGATGATGAGGAGGAGGAGGAGGAGGAGGAGGAGGAGGTAGAGGAGAAGGACGACGACGACGACAATGACAACAACGACAACGATGGTGATGAAGAGAATGATAAATACAAAGACAACGATAACAAGGATGAAAAAATTCGATCAGCTGATCTTAATTGTGTTATCTCCCTTGCTTGTTGTTTTTAGATTTTAAACACCTCTAGAATGCTTTTTTTTGTTTATTAATTGCAGCGTAATCTCAATTAATCGAAGTTTTTCAACCCACTATATTACATACGTGAGACCGTAGTCATCTCCCTTGTTTGTTGTTTTTAGATTTATTTTAAACGGCACTACAGAGATTTGTGTCTACTTATTGCGTGGATAATCTTGGTTAATAGAAGTTTTTCAACTCACTATATTACATATGTGAGACACTACCGTATTTGCATTTAGTATACAGAACGCTTCTCTGAGGTGTTTTCATTTAGTCTTATTGTTGATATCCATAATCACGGTCATCACATTCCTTCTATTTCTATATATATTGACCACTCTTAGTCTTACCAGTTGAGTAGAATATGCTTCATTGAGGAAGTCTAAACATGTCCATTGCTTTCACCTGTTAGCTTTGAAGACCAGAAACACTCCCATCTGCATTGTCTACATTTTCCAGAAATTTCAATTAACTGATCTTATTTGAATTATCTTCCTTTCTTTTGTTTTTTAGATTTTAAAAGGGAGTTATTTTTGTATGAATAAACTCAGTTCATCGAAGGTTTTCAAATAACTTTATTACATATGTTAGAACCTATCATATTTGTACTTAGTAAGCAGAACGCTCCCCTGAGTTATTTTTCCCTCAGCCATATTGTTGATATTCATACTCAGTATCATAGAATCGTAGAACAATTAAACAGACACCACATGTTCAGTGACTTCTATTGGTTCAACAACCAAAGACTTACATTGTAGAATCGTGAAACATTTAAACAGACCCCACAAAGGAAATGACATTTGAAGTTCAAAAGAAAAATGTTGGCTAATTATTCTGACCCTGTAGATCTCATAATAGTCGATGTCCACATTATTAGGAAGCTTAAAACAACAGGAACTGGCAACTTCATATTAGGTACGTACACCGTGCTTCTGTATCATTTTAAAAAAATGCTTATAAGCGTTGAAGGGTCTACATCGATAGTGTGTGTTCCATTGTTGGAAGTACATGATAAAATGAAATAATTCCATTATCTTCCAGCAAGTTGTAGATTTTCTATCCACGTAGCTACAATTCTCCTATATTACCGTTGCATACACCAATGTATAATATACTGAAGGAATATTAATAGAAAACAAATATGATTCTGTGAAAATGGAGAATATCAATGGAAGTAATCAGTAAAGGAAACAGGAATGGTCAGTTATTGATACTTCTCTTTTATTTGATTTTTTTCTTCCGTTTTTCTTTTTTGTTTGTGTGTGTGTATGTGTGTGTGTTTGTGTGTGTATGTAAACAGCGTTTTGAGAATGTTTGGGTAAATCTCTAGCAAACATAATAGAAAATGAAGAACTGTTATATTTCTGGTTGACAAAGAATAGCAAAACAGACATGATAGTATAAACAAACATCGAATGCACAAATGCAAAAGCATTCAAGAGATAAAGAGAGGATAGAAAGAGTGAGAGCAGAATAATATGAATAAAGAGAATGATTATATGAAGGGAATGTGAAACAGAGAGAAGAGAGAAAAGAGAAGAACATGAAATAGAAAGAAAGGAATAGAGTGAAGGGTTATATGAAGGATTATAAGAGAGACAGGGAGTAGGATTGTTAGGAAATAGAGAGTGAGGAATAAATAGGAAGAAAGTAAATGAAAATAAAGTACATAAAATAGAGAAGCTAGAAAATGAGAAGAGGTAGAGATGAAAGTAAAGAGACGGAGAGGAGATGTATAAAAGAAATGAAGAGAGAGAAAGAATGATTGGTGAGGTGAATAAACATTTAAAATTGAACAAAAAAAATATGATGGGGATGGAGAAAATGTTAGAGAGAAAGAAAGAGAGAGAGAGAGAGAGAGTTAAGAGTCAATAAAATGGTAAAGTTTTAAAGAAAGGATTAAGGTCAGCAGATTATCTAGTGTAAGTTGTACCAATATTGATGTAGCTAGAGATAGAGATAAGGGGATTATACCAAAGATATGAAGATGAAAGTGACAGACAGAGAGACGGTTAGATAGACAGGAAAGACAGTGAGCTATATAACAAGAGAGAGAGAGAGAGAGAGAGAGAGAGAGAGAGAGAGAGAGAGGGGAATGACTGGGGTAAAGGGGAACTGATGGAATACACAAACTAAAACAGTAACAAAGAAATATACGAGAACATGTAGGATGTTCACATTCAGATTACAAGAATATAAGGAGACAACTCTTACACAAAGTGGTTCTGCTTAAAATGGAGATGTCACAGACAAATCATTGGAATAGATTTTGCAAACGTGATGTAGTATCTCGACTATATGAGGGTTTGTACGCATAGAAGAAGCCAGAAGAATTGCATAATACACTATTATTCTTGATAAAGAAGTATAAAATAAAATAAAACAAAGGAAGAGAAAAAATAGGAGAAGCAGGAAACAAGGGGAATAGGGAAACAGAATGTGAAGACGGAAACAAAAGAAGGTGACTGTAGAAGGTGAAGAAAGAGAGCAAAAAGGTAGACAGACGAGAAGGCAGAAGGCTGGAAAAATACTGAACCAGAGAAGTAATTGGGATATCATACATTAACCAAAGGTCTCAGAATTGCATATTTGTAAAACTAACCCTAGTGCAAGCCTGTTAAATACTTTGGAGTTGGGAAAAATACCCATGGACACACTCTGCATGGAAACGAGCTCGTGTGTCAGTGCTGGCATACTTAATCTAGTGAGTGAATACATTTTAACCAATTAAAATTACAACCCTGATGAGGTGAAAGAATAATTAGTTTGATGATCAATTCTAGTCAAGAAACGCAGGAGAGGACAACTTCGAAATGTTAAGTAAATAAATTTAATTAAAAATAGATTGTGGCTATGCAGTGTGTTTGATCTTGGCAGTATAGTGACAACATCGGAGATGTTTCAGTTGTATTAGACCTCCTTAGCGAAGCGCAGTGTTTACCAGTGCTGCTAGACAAAGATTAAATTCTGAGAGCTGAAAGGCAAAGTTCACATCTGATTTAAGATTATAATGTGAGGAAACTAAATACTCTAAACTAAATTCGTTAGCAGGTTTCTATTTCGTCTACCCCACTGCCATTTAGAGTAAAATAATAATATTAATCAAGGCGACCCATCCAAATGTAATTATCAAAGACAAACAATGAGAATATCTTTACTCTGATAGATGTCTCGATTCTTTCTGAACAAAACATCTTCCAGAAAGTAGTTGAGAACTCTCAAAATACAAGGACCTTGAAATAGAAATATGCTGGATGAAAGAAAAAAATGTACCTATAATAACTGGAGCACTAGCTATGATAAAGAACATGAAAAAAAAACATAAAAACCATACTGGAGCTTGCAAAACAGTGCAAAACAAATAGCCCTGCTAGGCACAGCCCACTCCTATGCAAGACACTTTTCAATGAAATAGCACAGCTCACACAATATATTTCTGCACAACTCACACAACACATGTGCTTACAAAATCGACAAAATTCTCCCAACACATGCGAAAGGCAATCCCTATACAATCTACATTGCACATACTGTACATTGCACATACTCTACATTGCACATACTCTACATTGCACATACTCTACATTGCACATACTCTACATTGCACATACTGTACATTGCACATACTCTACATTGCACATACTCTACATTGCACATACTCTACATTGCACATACTCTACATTGCACATACTGTACATTGCACATACTCTACATTGCACATACTCTACATTGCACATACTCTACATTGCACA
>JAOPJM010002023.1:6180800-6191516 GCA_027124095.1 Muusoctopus leioderma | reverse complement strand
ATAAAAGATGGAACCCCCCCCCCCCCCCAACAAAAAAAAAATGTTATTTATTTTTTTTTACAAAGATATTCTGTGGAAAAAGAAAAAGAAAAAGAAAAAGTGATGTTAGTAAGTTTCATTATATTTTAGTGAAAGTGATTTTAAAGTAATTTTGATTGGAAAACATGATTCTGTGCATGTGAATACATTATATACTGGAATCTAGTATGAAATCATATATTGTAAAATTGTATAATCTTGAAAGGAAAATAAATTCTATTTTCTATAGCTGAAAAGAAATACCATACATTGGTTTCAGTGAATACCGGTACATACAGACAAAAGTAATATATTGGTAAAACCTGATACAAAGCAAGCAGCAAAGAACAATAAATGTAAAAGAATTGATGTTCTTTCATTATTGGTACATTAATTATTTGCAGCTTTGAAAAAACAAATACAGGGAGCCCTCATTAAGCCATACTAATGTCTGTTTTAGCCAATTGTCCAAGATAACCGATGGTAGGGGTTAATTTTGTATACATATATGATATTGGAAATATATACACTGTACACTTAACATGATAAACAGTAACAAAATTACAGAAACTACTGTAAACATCATATAACTATATAAGAAATGTAAATATATGTAAACATTGAATCGTTTAGAAAGCACTGAGAAATTTCGCAAGTAATTTTGTATGGAATGATGTTACAATGCGGAACTACAAATAGTAGTTATATACATATCAGGTAAAATATTTTACCCGATATATATAATATTTTATAAAATTATTTAACATTACAGTATGTAAAAATTAAAAAGTTAATACCATAAATTGTTAATTTCATTTGTCTATGGTAGAGGGCAGATGAGCTTGGTGTGGTTGGTAGATGGCAGGGTAAGAGGTAGAGGTGATAACTTGTCATTATAAGTTAGTAGAACTATGATGCTCCAAGGGTCCTTATGTCACACTCATGGAAAGCTGAGGTAACTAAGAAGACAGACTGAGCCAACAGCAGGTGGGTCATCAATATTATCAGTAGGCTTAGCAGCTACAGCAGGGTTGGGAGGAGTTGGCTTGAAGAATGAGTCGAGTATCAGTTGTTTACCTTGCTGATGCTGCTTCCAGATAATGAATTCCTTTAAGGCTTTAAGATGCTGATAATATTTCTGAGCATTAATCTCTGTTGACAAGTCAATGTATGAAATGACAGTATCAAGGGATTCTGATATAAGAGCGACTTTGGGTATCTTGTGCAATGGTTCATCATCTTTATCATCCTCACTATCTCTGCTGTCACCAATGAGAGCTTTATCTGCTATTTCTGTCTTCTACCCAGGTTCTGTTGTCGTCTTTTGTGACATCTGTTTCGCCTGCACTCTGAAGTATATAATGAAAGTCCTTGCCTCAAATTCTTCAAAATCTTGAGGAATTATCATTATTACAAACTGGTTCATTTGGACTAGTGTTATCATCCTGGTTGCTATGATCACGATGATTCGGTCGATGTACTCTCCGGCCTTCTTCAGGTGCCTATCTTATTGGGTGAACTGAACCCTTTAATGGAACAAATAAGAGTTCAGTTCAAATTCCGAGAACATCACCTAGTAAGACAGGCACCTGAAGAAGGCTGGGGGGCACAATGGCCAGAACGTCATGATCGTAGCAACCAGGATGAGGACATTAGTCTGAATAAACCAGTACGTAGTTCTTCAAAATCGTGTTCTATCTCCACATCATACAGAAGTGCTTCCAAGCAGTGGCTAGAGCGGTAGTCATCATTGCCATCCATGAAGCCACTAAATTGAACATGGCAAACTTGAGTTTGTAGTTCTTGATGATACTGACAGTTCTTTGCCTTTGTGTGTCTTCCTTAAGATTGTCCTCTCCTTTCGCCACGAGAATTTTGTCCAAATATCTTTGTTGTTTTAAACTCTTGTAGGCTACAATTATACCTTGATCTATTGGCGGGATCGTGGAGGTAACATTGGGTGGAAAGAACATGCACCTTATTTTACTATCACTACTGACAAGTTGGTGACCAGTTGGGTGAGCAGGTGTGTTGTCTAAAATTAGTACCATTTCTTGGAATGATAATAATGCACTGGTAGCTAGTGCATTATGTCTTTCCAAACTCAATGAATGTGCTGACCTCCCCAACACCACTAACTTTAAAAGGGGCATACCGTCTGCATTCATGCAACACAATGCCGAAAAACGTTCTTTATTTAATTTACGACCAGGTGTAGAGGCTTCATTCTTAAAATCATGAGTATTCCAAGGTAGTGATCCGAATACAACCCAGTCTCATCCCCATTATATATAGGAAAATTAGGAGCCCTTCACACTTAATTAACTCTTAACATCTTGTAGACAATTTTCTAAGTCTTGTAATGATTGAGCAGAAAATGCCTAAAAACCATTTGTTTGCAGCTATGTTTCTTACCTGTAAATTATAAAATTTACAGGTAAGAAACATAGGTGCTTGAGGTGTTTTCACACAAAAACAGTTGACTTTCACCATATATATATATAGTTCAATGATTCATATCAATTTGATGATGTGGTACCATCTGGAACTGGATCCTACAGGATGGTAAGGGGTTAAGTCATTAAACCTTTTTCTAACTAGTTTGATTTCCTTGGTTTGTGCACTGCCTGTTACACCATGGATAATTTTATTACCCATCCTATAGCGATTTCTAAATTGCCATATCCACCCGTCACTAGCTTTGAAATTCTTGATGTCCATGTGCCTAGATAGCTTGGCAGCAGCACTTTGAATTTCTACACTACAGACGTTGTTACCACAGAAACGTTGATGGATAAACCATTTTGTCATTGCCTCCTCAAGATTTGTATCTTTTGCAACTCTCATATGCTTCTCGGTATCAACATATAATGATTTAGAATTTGCATCGGCATTATATTTCAAAGAAAATGCAGTGAATTCGTCCTTAGCCTTGCATATGTCTAACACTGTTTGCTTTCAACATAACATTCTTCCCAAACTCTCACTACCGGTGCACCAGCCTCTGAAATTCTTATAAGATCCAGTTTCTCCTTCACAGCTAGGCACACATGTTTCTTCTTTAGATTATTACTCTCCTTTGAAGCTTTGATGTAAAATACAAGACTGCAAGATTCCTAATCACCGAAATATCAATGAAAATTACAGGGCAACACAAGTTGTACTGTGTTGTGTATGGTGGTTATTGTCACAAGATGTGCACTGTGCTACCATGCTGAATCTACTAGTCTGGTATTACTCAAAAATAAACATGTCAACTTTAGGCTACTTTGACTTGACTTAATCTTTGTCTCCAAGTGTGTATTGTTAGATTTGAAAACAAATGACAGCCACATTATACCATGATTCTGATAGAACAAATTATTATAAAGAAAATCAGTTTCAGTTAATAAATTTTCATTCTCACCACTAAAATGTAGTGTTAATTATGAAAGAAAATAAGAAAGAACGTGTTTTATATAATAGGCTGAATTTCGATTGAAAGAAGCAACAAGAGGATGGGGGGAGTGAATTCGAATAGTAGGTGGATTAAGAGGCTAGTTATTTTGGAGTGGGGAGTGCGGTGCGTTAGAAAGATGGGTATATTTCTTAGAGAAGTGTGTAAAAACGAATAATAAACAGGTTGTGTACTAGTGAAATGTCATTTGCCTTCGGTCCTTATTTGTGTCACTCTCCCATTATCCCACCATCGTCCCAGTTCATACGATAATACAACTAGCTGTGGGGTGTGCAGTGCTATCTCAGAATAACTGCCATAATATTTCATAACAGGGGAGAGAAAAATTAGTTTCCCATTATGATCCAAGAGGTTAATATTTATGATGAATTTACCATCTTTGGTGGCTGTGCAGCTCTCACCTAGTATACCCAGAATATACACCCTTACAACACTGTTACTTAAATACGGCAGAGGAAATCAACAGTGATAGACACTCTCTTAACTCATATTTCATTCGGCTTATCTGATATTCGGCTTAACAGGGTCCAGTTTAACAAGCGTTCACTGTAATGGTAATTATTTTGTTTTCTATTCATCAATTTCAACATCAATTCCAATGCCACTTATCACTACTGGATAATCTATGCACCACTACATTGCACATATATTCTGGAATTAGTTAGACCTGTTCATAATAGCTTCTGATTTAATCCCTACCTTTGACATCACCACATCTTCTTATAATAATCCACTAATACATCATCTCAAGTATGTGGGAAAGTTTTAAATTGCTCTCCAAAAAAATAAAATGTTCTATACGTAGAGACTTGTACTTCTTTCAGATTCCACAATACCATGCTCGACCATCTGGAACCCTTTCACATTTGGCAAAAGTCATGGCAACGCAACATCGTATTGTGCAATAAGCCATATTGTGCAAGCCATTCTTGTTTTTTTTTCTATTGTGGTTATCACCTGGTGCCAATTACATACATAAAAATTTACATCAATTTGACTAGGTGTAGGATTGACAACATAACATAAAATGTTTTTTTCCGAACAGGAAGAACTGCCATCTTAACTGCAAACACACCAGAATTAAAATACAAAACCAAGACTCTAAAATGTACTTAATATCTTTATATAATTAATGTACCGATAATGAAAGAATACCAATAAAGTATCATGAAAGTTTATTTAATCATCGTCGGCAATACATAGGAAATCATCATCTTCAGAACTAGGTAAACCAGCATACTCAAAGACTGTAAACTCATTCTCACTGCTGGCATCCATATTACTCTCTTCATCGCTGGAATTGTCTGCAATAGGATCTGTGTCATCAATTTTTTCTTCAAACATTAAATCATCCTCAGTAATATCAAGAACATTATCAATACTACATTTTTTTTTAATGATTTTTTTAACTACCTTTTCTTTTATGTCATTCCATAAACTTGTTATCCACTCCCACACATGTGTAATAGTAGGCCTTTTCCTTCTTCCTGTCGATGTCACTTCAAAATCTGAAGCTGGTATCTGCTGGTTCCACTCCTCTCTCATGAATCCTTCAAAATGACTTCTTGACGAGACATCTAAAGGCTGCAAGTGACTGGATAGGCCTCCTGGTATTACAGCAGAATCTTTACTTGAAACTAATAAAAAAGTAATGAGGCATGTTTCTTTAATAGCTCACTAGAACGGCTGGACAACACTTTATCTATCCACAATTCATTCCCCCGTCATCCATCCAATCACAGATTTAGCACCTTTGGATTCTACTGTCTTGTTTGATGGTACTTCAAATGTGAAGGGACTTTGTCCATATTTGCAATCTGTGAATGTTCGAAATTATTTATTTTTTTGGCATTAATTACATACCTGTGAAACTCAACTTTGTATGCTATGTTAGGGGAATAGCATAATCCAGCTTTACCTCTGATCAGAGCAGTTTTGTGAGAGTGTGATTTATTCATATTTTGACCTAGGGAATTACTGACAGGATGTGGAACTCATATTTTTGGCTGCAAAGTTTTGTGCTGCTGCAATCTTCCACCAGGGTGTAGCAACATTGCGACTGTTTTTGACATCAGCCATTTGCAATGTGCTTTACTGACGGCTGAAATTGTCAACATTCCTTTAATCTTTCTAAGAGTGTTTTTCATTTACCGGGTAGATGATAAACAAACTTAAAACCATTATTAAATAATGGAAGACATACAACTGGTGTGGATTACATATATTAAGAAGGCGGTACAGGGAATGATATGAGTTTCATTCTACTGTTAACTTCTAATATACTGTAAGCTATTGTTTAGTAAGTCTTTGACAAATTTACCATAAGTTTGTGCTAATAGATAGTGATAATTTATTTTTTTAAGTAGTTTCTCTTCAGTAATATTTTTAGTTACACAATTTTTGTACTTAGCAGTCTACTGTTTTTCCAAATCTCTTGCTAGACACTTTGCACCCATGGCACTCTTTCATCCATCTGTAATATGGGCGCATTAGACACAGAGTAAGTTTATAATACAGTTTTTTTATTCTTTTTTATTTTTTAACGACACATCTTGTATACAGTATTTTCATCGATGCTTTACTAATTCTGCCATTCTACCACCTTAATATTAGTAATAATAATAATAGTAATAATAATAATAACATTTTTTTCTAATATTGGCACACAGCCAGATATTTAGGGGAGGGGTAAGTCGATTATATGGATCCCAGTACATGACTGGTACTTTGATTATCGACCCCAGATGGATGAAAGGCAAAGTGGGCCTTGGCAGGATTTGAACTCAGAGCATAGCAAGCCGGAACAAATACTGCTAGGCATTCTATCCAATGCGCTAACAACTCTGCCATTTCGCCGCCTATAAATAATAATAATAATAATAATTTCATGTATTGGCACAATGTCATAAATTTTCAAGGAAGAAGTATAGTCAACTGAATCAGCCTGGTACTTATTTCATTGACTCTGGAGGAATAATGATAATATTAACAATTTTATTAATGTAAGAATAAAAAAAAAAGAAATAACTTAGAAAAGTTTTTAACTTCTTGTTCCTCTTAAGTTTATGTAAAAACTCAGCTTATTATGTGAAACTAATAAGCAGATTTTTATTTTGACTTTTTTCTTCCGGCTATAACATCTCCAGGCAAACTGTAGAAATGTCCTACAATAAGCCAATTTGTTTAAAGCAACAATGAAGTAAGTGACTTTGTTCCTTATCTTTCTACAACTATATAATGCTTGATGTTTAAAGCTGTTTCTCCTTCCTACTATATGTATTTTCTTTTCACGCTTGCACTGTTCTGTTTTCTCTATATAGTTTTTACGATAATATATTTTTGCTTGACCAGCTAGGAATCATGCAGTTCACTGACTTATGCCAAAGCTATTTCCTTCAGTTCCAACCAATACTTGTTTTCTTTTCAAAAGACTTATTGATTCTATTGATTGCAGTGTTGATATTTTTACTCAATCAAATCAAGTCTCAGAATAATACATATAAGATTAAGAACTTTTATTTCTTCTGTGATAGACAAAACAGTTTACCTCTATAAATATAGTTCAACATGTATATGTGTGCGTGTGTGTGTGTGTGTGTGTACTCATTCTAGCCTGGTGTTTTCATTCTAGCTGTGAATATTAAGTCATTTACATTAATTGTTGAAGTAAGCATTTTACGGTTGGATGCTCCTTTTAAAATATTACTTGCTGAACCATGGAAATGGAGAAGCTGCCTGTTTTCTAGCCAGGGCAAATAGTGTAAGTAGAGTGATATGTTTAGCTTAAATGTATAAGACAATACCACTAGTTATGTTTAAGATCAGTAGACCACTGTTTTAGCAACTTTTAAATATGTGTTTTTTCATGTTTTTTCATATATTGGCTGGGTTTAAACTATCTTCTAAATTTGGATGTACTCTCACCTTAATTGAATCCTTATCTCTCTTCATGTATGAACATTTTTCTTCCATCTTCAGTGAAGTAACCAGTATTGACATTGAAGTAATAAATCACAAAACAAACAACAAACTGAGAACGAGTATTTATTAAGAAAAGATATTTACAGAGAATTTACCAGCTCTGAACTTGTGAAGTTGTAGGACATATTGTTATGTGGGATGTCTGCATTTTCTCTCTGGCACATGATGAGATGTTGATTGAGGTAGTTTGTTTGCCATTTTCTTGCTGAAAATAACAATATGTCTATGTATGCATATGTAGATACATATACAATGTATTTTATTCATGATTTTACATCTATTTTTAAAATGTTTTTTCTTGTTGATTTTTCCATACACATAACTTCAACTTTTCTTTCCAGTTCAATAGATTAACATTCACCTGACTAGAAAATGTATATTCAATGCTGTTAACCTTGGTGGTTCTGTATAATAATCACGGCTTTTTAACTGATGTAAACAACTGTGTTTTGGAATTTGTGTGTCTGTTTTCTTAAATATCTGTGTTTGGTTAATAATAAAATATGTATGAATGTCACTATGCTATATATGTGGCTATATTGAAATGAACAACTGTTTTCAGTTATATGGAATATCATGATTAATTTTCTTTATTGTAAGTTATTTAGCCACCACATCTCACTGATGACTACTTCTGCAGGAAGATGATACTTCCCTTTCTGTTGAAGGCAATTAGGTTTTCAGGTTGCTCCTAATTTGCCTTAGGTAGCTATCCCTTTTCTTGGATATTATAATATATTATTATTATATTATTTTAAATTATTATAATAAACTACTCTTGAAATTGAAGAAGGGGACATCCTGGGCTAATGTTTCAGGCTTCCATTTAAGGATGACTGAGCTAATTAAGACACCATAAGTAGTAATTAGCCAAGTGCCATAAAGCAAAGGTGTGCTCTTGGTGATCAGTGTCCATAGTACACTTTTGATTCCCATTTGGGGAAATACATCATTTTAAGTTACTAATACTCCTATGACGCACATAAGTATTGCCTATACTTGAACTTAGTACCACCAGCAGTCTCTGAGAAGTAGAACTTGTCCTTACATTAAATTGCTTCACATTTTGGAGAGAGATAATCAACAGAAGAACTATGGAGACAAAACATTAAAGCCCAGACATTTGCCAACTAGACTGAACCATCCTAAAACTCTATGGGCAACTGCAGTGAAGGCATCTAACTCAATAGAGAGAAAAATACACCAGTTTCATCAAATTTTCACCAATTTTCAACTTTCTTTATAATTTGCAAGCACTATAGCTGACACTTTATTTGCAGCCATAATTAACAACTATCTACATTTGTATACAACAACCCTATCTTGGCCAGTCTTCCTCTTCTTTCATCAGATTCTGTCTTTGTACAGTAATGACAGATTTCCTCTACAAATCTGATGAAATGTGTAAATTATTCCTAACATGTGGCTATCCTAATATTCATTGACACTACTTTTAGCCAGGTTTGAGCTATCAACCAAACTTCTACTCTCCTACCTTGTAAACACAATTCCCCTCTGTCACTTTTCACTTGTAAGTTCTCTCTTAACAGAGTGTTATATTCTATGATTTCAATTGTCCACACTTTAGTCAATGTTCTCCCTTCCTTATAATATAACTACACCTACAATGAGCCAACAAGGGAGCATTTATGTAGTTATACGATCCGCTAGAAATAGTAGCCAAATTTCTATTAAAAAAGGACAAATTGGATAATGTAATCCTAGATACAATGTAACTGAAAAACAAAACGACAGGATGGTCACGAGTGGAATATCTTTTGATTATAGGTCTGCTTTATCAGAGCTGACTTTGGGCCAAACAACAACAATAATAACCACACCTATAATACATGAGTGTAGCCAGGATTTTGGCCCGGGAAGTGGGAATTCTCAATTATTAAAATGGATCCACCATTAGCTGTCTAATTCTTGAAAAACACAAAATTAAAATGAATGTTATATTTATTATTTGCAAATCAAAAATAGTGTTGTGATTGGGTTGTTCATTTTCATTTATTGGAAGAGAGAGAGAGTAGCAGTAGCAGCAGTTGTAGTAGTAGTAGCAGTTGTAGTAGTAGTAGTAGTAGTTGTAGTAGTAGTAGTAGTTGTAGTAGTAGCAGCAGTTGTAGTAGTAGTAGTTGTATAGATGTGAGAAACCCAGCTTTTCCATTTTTCTTTTCTTAAGTGACTGAAAACGTTCATATCAGGTTTACAAAATTAATTATGTTAGTTATCAAATATGTTCTTTATATGTTGCCATGGACATGTTTCCGTATATTTGTACCTCATCAGCATGGTGTAACATTTTGTCCTAAGTTATTGTCATTGTTCTACTTCAAGTAGGAGAAATATTATAAAAAAATAGAAGTATTATAAATTCTAATTTCAAATAAATCTTTGTTAAATTAAATGTTTTTTTTTATTGCATCACAGCTTTTGTCTACTTATTGAATAATTTGCAGAAAAAATATTCATCTATAAATCTCAAATCTACATTTTTACCCATGCAACACTTGGTAATTCAGTTATATATATATATATATATATATATATATATATATATAACAGTCTTACCCGGGCAACACTGCTTGTATATGTTAAATATGCATCTCAAAATTATGTCATAGCTATCTATATAATATATGTTTATGGTATGTGATTAATTTTATTTTATTTTCGATAAAGTGTTATATATAATATAGAATTACATAATATGTGTTGAATTGCATGTATAACCTATATGTGCATTTTATATTTCATATAAAAATAACTAAATGGGGAGAGAGAAAAGGTCATGGATTAATTAATTACAAACAGAAACAGTAATCCTATTATATATGTCGATATTGTTTTCCAATAATACTATTTTTATAACCATTTTAACTGGGTATGAATTAGTTTTTCATATTTTTTAATTTGTTACATCTAAACATAGTTCCCACATAATCTTCATCTCTGAAAATTGTTTCTATATTCCACAAATATATTTTTATAATCTTTTTATCAATGTCCCCGTTTAATTAATAATAATAATAATCCTTTCTTTATTGGCCACAAGGGCCCAAAAGACATAAAATACAGTGTATCTGCCAGCTTTCGCATTTGTAGCAATTGTTAAAAAAGCAAAACAAAATGCAAATAGAAAAGGTAATCCAAAGAATTTTCAAAAAATCTTCTTTGGCACTTGACAGAATCAAATTTTCCTCGCAGCTACTAAAAACACGTCCAGCAGTAACGACAACCAATAATAATAATAATAA
>JAOPJM010002023.1:6075149-6088408 GCA_027124095.1 Muusoctopus leioderma | reverse complement strand
GAAATCAGCGTACCCAAATTAGTCTTAATCGCTTTACACATCTCCAGTAGCAAATATGTTGTTGTCCAGTGTTATCTGTGGGGATGTTTTGATCCTTACCACAGAAATAATGTACATGTCTCTTAAGTTCCAATGCTTGACTCCAGGTTTATGGCTTTAAGCAAATCAGAAACAAGCTTCCCATTGACTATGATACATGTCTAGCTCCAATGCGATTCTTAGATGATTCTGATTTTGACAGCTAGGAAAACTGAGGTACAAAATATTAAGTATGCTGTCCAAACACACAATGAAATGCCTGCAATGGATTTGAAATTAAGATATGAGCTATTAGTCCAATAATGTATTCCTTTAGCCATTCCAATTCTAATATAAACCACATTGCAACAGGTGACACAGGGCTGGGAGATATTGTAATATCAGGGTTATAATTTGTGTTAGCTGGAAATTATGAGTAATGATGCATCATTTTGTGCATATATACTAACATGGCAACAATGTGCAGACAACTTGCAGGATAGATTCTGAAAACATCTGCAGTATGAGAACAAGAATTCCATATTAGTCTTGTGGAAGCCATTTCTCCTAAGTAACCTGGACTATTGCTTTGAACTATGGTCTCCTCATAGTGTCAGTTATACTACTGAACTGGAGACAATCCAATGGTCCTACGCCAAGAAGATTACTTCTATGTAGCAGCTAAAGTACTGGGAGAGGTTGAAAGCTTTAAGACTACTTCTTGAAACAAAGAAATGAGAGATATGTAAAATGTATATTTGGAAGATCTGGCAACCAAACTTTGGCATTGAAAGCTATGGAAATCCACAAATTGGTCATCACTGCATATCACCAACAGTTCTGCACTATCTGTTCTGAACTATGAGTAGATTCTGCAATATTTTGGGGTTCAAAAGACCACAGCTCTTCAATAACCTCCTGTAAAACTTGGGAAATCTGATTGGTGATGTCAAGAAATTCAAACAACACTCTACTCTGTAAGATCCCGGACGAATTTGCACCATGAGAATTTACACATATGAAACAGTGGCTTCAAACTCCTTCATTTATCAGATATCAAACACAGATCAAAAGCGATTGCAGCATTGATGGCAGTACCTCCATAATAGACATAGAATTGTGTGATAAACAGCATCAATTGCTTGACGTTTTGTGATCAGAGGTATCTAATTTTTTCAAAGAAAATCTGGTTTCTATTTTGAACAACTAAATGGACTGAAACAAAATGGAATCAAGTGTTCTACCTGGAAACA
Source organism: Muusoctopus leioderma (assembly GCA_027124095.1). Taxonomy (NCBI): domain Eukaryota; kingdom Metazoa; phylum Mollusca; class Cephalopoda; order Octopoda; family Octopodidae; genus Muusoctopus; species Muusoctopus leioderma. The sequence goes on along the minus strand of JAOPJM010002023.1, from coordinate 6,087,137 downwards.
AACCCCAAAACAATGATAATTTTTGCAGGAATTTGAACACAGGACACATGCATCTTGACCATTTTGCCACTACTACAGAAATATAGGATTATTTTAAATAGGGACAAGGCTAGATTTTGCAATGGCAGCTTGGATATAATTAAATCAATCTCAATATGTTGCTGATTGTTGTGTTATATTACTAGAACTTATTCTATTAACCCTCAGTCACAATGTATGTTGATGGAACAGTCTTTGGTATTTGTTCTATTAAGTTTGGAGTACTTCAGTGCTCTGACATATCTTTCCTACACTTCCATTCCTACATTTCTTACTTGTTGACATAACTACTAAATGATGCCTTCTATAACAAACTACTGTTGACACTTCCTTCCATTCTACATATAAATAGACATTTCATCTACAGACCTACAGACAACCTGAACACTACATATAAATAGACATGTCATCTACAGACCTACAGACAACCTGAACACATCTCAAATACATAATATTCTCAATGAGCAGAAAATATTACAACATTGTACAATGTGAGGCATGGCTGTGTGGTTAAGAAGTTTGCTTCACAACTATGTGATTTTGGGTTCAATCCCACTGTGTGGCACCTTGTGCAAGTGTCTTCAACTATAGCCTCAAGTTGACCAATACCTTGTGAGTGAAATTTGACAGACAAAAACTATGTGGAAGCCTGTTGGAGAGACCATTCCTGTTCTTGGGTCGTAGACTTAATCTCTTGTTATGTGCCTTTAGCAGAGTCCACTGTGTTGCAATCATTTGGGCCTGGTCTCCAGTCTGAAAATAACTTCCTCCTTTCCTGTCACCAGTCTGGGATACTCTGAAAAAGGTCATTAGTGTTGTCCTTCCTCCGCTGTCTAAGCCATAAATAAAAGATTAAAAAAATCAGCAGCAACAAAACTCAAATACATCATAAAGCCCCTTCACCATGCTGCTTCTCCTTGGTATGTATTGTTCATGGATGTATATAACACAGTTCCGGAGAAGTATTAGATTTACCATGTTTAATTTGAGGGAAAGGAAGTTTTTTTTTTCTTTTGTATCATTTGCCAATGAAGGACTTTAGAATGTTTGAGTCTCCACCCTATTACTCTGGATGGGGAAATAAGGTTTGTCCTTGGACTCTTTACTAGATATGTTTGTAGTTCTACAGCAGATATTTTATTATAGTTTTTTAATTGCATAAGGCCCCTATCTCCCTGTATTCATGGTAAATATAATCTTTCTATGTCAGATTTTGGGTGGTGTATTCTAAATGTAGCCATTATTTTTCTTGTTTTTCAGTCTCATCTTGCTAGTTCCTTTAGCATCGAACTGAGAATATTATAACTATAAATTATTACTAGGACAGCTGGAGTATTGATGCTTATTAATGTGTTTTTTACATTTATCTCTGTATTAAGTATTAATCTAATGTGTCTATGATTTTCCTTCCTAACTTTTTCTTTCATTTGTGTGTGTTGTACACTGTCTAGTTCATTGATTCATAACTATTTGCAAGTCTGTGTTTGGCGTAATTCTCTTATCTCTGTTTCTTTATCTAGTATGATATTAGTGTGTTTAATTAATTTTCTTTCTTCAAGGTTACCATGGCACATTTTTCTAAACTGAATCTCATTTCAATTTCTCTAGTACATCTGTGTACTGTCTGCAGCAGTATGTCTAGTTGTTTATCATCTACAACATACAACTTGAGGTCGTCCATACACAAAAGATAGCTAACTGTCCTACCATAGCATTTGTATCTGAGTCCAGTCCTGTTTAACATGTTGGTGAAAGGTGCTACTACTGGCAGAAAAAAAAACCCTTGGAATGTTCCTCTTCTAATCGACCTACCCTTACCCACAACATTTCTAGCCTTGTGCCTATGTTAGAAACAATTATTATGAAAGAGCTGAGCAGATATAGTATACCAAGTGTTGAGTACAAAGTTGTCACAAGTATGTAAGTATTTCATTGTATATTCGAGGCAGTACACTTAATTCTACAGCCCTCAGTTCGCCTAGTTATTTAGAATATATACCAGATTGTCTTGAATATTACCTATAATAAACCTATTAGAAATCAGGGGTTGAATTTATCTTGCCTCTTAGGTGTGGCAATGGAACCAGACCTAAGTCCCTTCACTCAATTATTGTTATTTACTTTATATATTTAAATGTCACTAATAACTAATAAAGATGTATTATCTTATCTTGGTTTCATTTCTCTTCTGGTGATATTGTTTTTGCCTCGTTTTTACATTCTTTTACATTCTTTTTACATTCTTTTCTTAACAGGTTTTGTAGCTAATGATAGTCTTTCTCCTAACCTCCTGGAGAGCACTCCTCTTCATCAAGAAGTTTTGTGTTATTATCTCTTTATGATATCAAGCTGACATAAAGATGACCTCAAACACCCTCTAGTTCAAAACGTTGCAGCTTTGAAACAAATAACGAGCAAACAGAATTTTAAGATTCATTTCCTTACCATCATCATCATCATCATTCTCATCATCATCATCACCACCACCACCACCACCACCATCATCATCATCACCATCACCACCAGCATTATCATCATCATCGTTGTCATCATTACAAGTCATTACTATCAATACCACCATCATATTTGTTGTCTTTTTGCTACACTTATTATCCTCACCATCATCAGAATTATTTTCATCTTCAGAATCATTATCATCATCCTTAATCTTACTGATTTAACCTAACATATGTCACCTTTTTTTGTATACATTGAATATGTGCTACATTACAGCTATTGTATATCAGTTGACACCCTTTGATCACTCATACTTCTAGATAAGAGATAATGCTCTTACACTAAGTACCACTTGGATCTGTATCTAACAACTTCAATGTGTTTACCTCACATTTTCATGAAGCAACTTCCTTTTATATCCATTTTGATCATATCTGCTCATCAGCAATTTCTAACTGCAACTGAGTAGTATTTTATTGTACAACTTTTATAGAATTATGTTTACTTCTGAACATCACATCTATCAAAGAGAAATTTAAAAGTAATTGATGTTTCAAGTGTTCTTAATAATCACCACTCAAAATATATTAACTCTTATTGAAGGTGAAATTCTTAGATTAGTCTGTCCATATATTACAAATTCCAGAAATTTTTCTTTCCTTTTCTTCTTATATTTATTGATCCTATTTGATTTGTTCGGATTTGAAGGCCTTTTATTTGTTGTGATACAGTTTCAGAAACATATGATGAATTTCCAATCAAACCAAACTAATCTTCTAAAATACCTTTTCAGAAAGAAGACCAAAATACAGAGAGTGAGGTGAAAAGAATCAAAAGGTAACAGTACAAATTAATGTGTTCACATGGAAAAAAGCTAAGAATAAAAAATTGTATTATGGGCGGCTTTGATACTTGCAGAAAGGCTAAAAGGAAAATTAATAGTTGTCACAATTTTGCACAAACCTCTTCTGAGATCCATAATGAAGTTATAGAAAAAATAATACTCTCCCATCCTTTATAATGTATCTTCTTAGATAATAAATGTAAAATTATTCATCTATATGATTAAAAAATATCTGTTCCAATTTTATTCTTTCTGCTTTTGCTTCCAGAAGCAAACAATTGAATGAAATGATTTCATTGTCAGATATAGTAAAATCATCTACAGATGGAAACAGTAGAAGGAAATATGATCTACATGATCTTCCGCTTTTTCTAAGTTAAAAATTTTAATTCAATAAATTATCACATGGTTTGTTGAAATTTTAAATTTGTTGTTCCAAATCCAAATCAATTCAATCATTCAAAGATTTTGTCATGGTTGTTGTATTTTTTTTGTAATTAAGCTGATTATTAATCTATTTTGTTAACTGCAAGACAGCATACTTTAACTTAATTCACAGACACAAAACCTTGCCAGGTATAATATGGTTTCCATTGGGAGAATCTATCAGGTTGTTCAAAAATATCCATTAGGTATTTTCCTTATATCTGTAGTTTTAATAATTTGAGTTGTATTTTTTTTAAATTTCATAATGTAGATAATGAAACATTTTAATATTGAGAGTAATATTTGCATCAGGATAATGTCATATATATTTTTTATATCTTCTGACAATAAGGTGTTTACATGGTCATTCTAGATGTCTTCAGGAAGAAATATAAATTCCAGCATTAGACTTTTCAAACTGATTACCTAAGAAGAAATGCACGAATTAAAAAGAAAATCTAGTCCTGATTAATTGTGTTCATTTTTAGTAGGTAAATTTCTTTCAATTATCTCATCGGAATGGTTCTAATATTTTCCTATTTCCAATGTAGTTTCCTATTAACTGAAAGCCATAATTATAAAAAAAGATCTATGGCAACAGATTATTGAACAGTCAGCCAATATCTATTAGAATACTGTGGTCAATTTTGGATTTCAAAGTAAAATTAAAAACTTTCTATTTACTGATTCAGAATAGTAATATTTGAAGTTAAATAATTTATTTTTCCAATCTAACTTAAATCTACTCTCACTTGCTATGCTTCTTTTACTTCTTTATTGCCACCATTGCCATCTTCATCATCCTCATTATCACCATTATCAAAATATGGGAATATGTTTCATTTAAATGTTTTCCCTCTCCTTTGATGTCTGTGGAGTATCAATAAATATTTTAAAATATCAATTTATATAGAACATGGCTAGAATTTTGAAATCAGTATTAAATCTGTTTAATTTCCTTATGTCTCTTTTTTATGTTTGTTTCCTAGAAATGATAGTTTTGATTTGCTAGATAAGTTTAATATCTGAAGCTGTATAAATGTTTAATGAAATCTCCCGATGCACCAACTTGATTGAACAATTAAACTATCACAACATATATTTACATAAGGCATATTCTGCTGCTTACCTATGTCTACCTAACTGTAAAAATGTGCACTTTCATTTTAAAATAGTAGACTATAACAGGCAAGCTTTCTGTGGTAAAATATATTCTCCATGAACAGATGAAAATGAGCAAATTTCAGAAGATACATATTTATTTTCAAGGAAAAGAAATGCAATAGAATTCTTAGTTATTCCAAGTGTGTGCATCCTTATTGTTTAAATCTGAACATCCCAGTATATTTTCAGTAATATTACTGATACAGCATAAAAATAAACAAAACTACTTCAGACTTCCTTTTACTTGTATATGAATTGAATGCTTAGTTAAGTTCCATATTTGTTGAGATTATATTAAATGTTTAGAATATCAAATCTTAATCCAAATTATTTTATATTGTCAGTATTCATGCTATAAACTTGTAGTTGATCTTGCAATTTGGAGTAAATATTATGATAATCTATATAGCCATTGTCTCCTCATACTCATTAAATCTTATTCATAGTTTTGCAATATCACGGTTGATCAGGGCTACACAACAAAAACAGCCACTGAGTGTCGGCCACATCACTCTTGATAGTTTTGGAGGACCTGCAAAGGTTATGAGTACTGCCTTCTTCTTCTCTGACTAACTTATATTTTTTTAAAATCAATTGGACATTCAAAATTGTCTGAATTATGTCCGATTTAAGGCCTCCATACAAATTCATATTGATATTTTCAAAATGAAAATCTCTGTAAACAAACCATCCTTCAGAAAATTATAATTTAGGTTCATTAATTATATTTAATTATTAATTTTCCTTCTCAAAATAGAAAGATAGAAAGGTTGATACATTCAAACTACCGTATAAACTACGGTCTTATTGCAGGAGCACATTAGGATCAAAATAGCCAGAATTTTCCCAGAAAGTACCTTCCTTGTTTAAATCACAAGAAAAAATAATAATTGGTCCATTTAATTTTCATTTCAGTTTTTCAGTTTTTAGAATGGGTGATTTTGTGAACGAAAGTTTTCAGTTATGACCAAATATTGACCATTAACAAATTTTTAGTCTAGATGCATGATTCATGAAATAATGTGATCTTATTAACAGTCAACAGTTATCCCTTGAATTTAAAATATTGTGGACCAATTTTACAATAGCTAGGGAAAAATTGATTTTTACCTAATTAAAGCATAGAATTCACAGGACACTAACAGATAGGGCTTTTTATAAAAAACATTCTTATTTTTTGATACTTTTAAATGCTCCACAATCGTGTATTTGGCATATGATATACTCAGATGTAGACTATTATTACCACCACTAATAATATAGAGAAATGTATTTGTAATGTAAATTTTTGTATATTTTTATAAATAAACTAATCTAACCTTACCTAAGCTAACCTAACCCATCACTATGTTAGGTTAAGTTAGATTAGTTTATTTATGAAATTATACAAAACAATCATTCTCAATAATGTCTCTTGGTAGGCTTTTGGGGGTTGGCCTTTTTTTACCAAATAAAAGACATTTGTATCTTTGCTATTAATATAGATAGAATGTTTTTAACTAAATTAAAGCCAAAGATCCACTGCATGTGAATATAAAGGTTTTGTTAAAAAAAAAACACATTTTCTTATTTTTATTTTTTTACTTTGACATTGGGTTGATGCTGCCATCTTGAATTTACAGCCTAATTGAGTTGAACAAACAGGTGAAAAGGGATTTTTGTGAAGTTTATTATATCTATTTGATTTTTTTAATAGCCCTACCTATTGGTTTTCACTGAATTATGGGCTTTAATTAGGTAAAAAAATTATCTGGCTATAGTAATAGCAGTGTCCCTCTATTGTAAACTTTTATCTTATTTTATTAACAGTTCCTCATAATAAAAGGAAAGTGAAATGCTAATGATCATAGACAGCATAACAAAGATTGGGAAAGTCAGTTCAAGTGGCGATGTGGAAGAATAATAATTCAGTATGAAAATATTGTAACTCTGTACTAACAAACATACATAAATCAGCACTAACTAATCATGAGAAATCTGTAAAAGAATAGAAATAATGCTAATAGTTGTGCAAACTCAAATCAAATTTGCAACGTATTTATGAAGTGAAAAATACTGAAGTGAAACATTTGAAATTTATTATAGTGTTCAAACAGCATGTTACTACAGTTTTCACTTACTAGATCACTAAATTGATCTAATAACAAGTTACAGTAAAAGGAGTGTACATGAAATGGTTAAGTTACACTGAACAAAATGCATGAATCTAATCAAGAATGTTATTACTCTGGTTTTGCATGAGGAGTTAGCTGACAACTTAAAAATGTCAAAATATTTGTTATTGATTGACCAATAAACTGATATAAGCATCACAAAACTAATGTGCTTTTACATAAGGTAGTGTTGATATAATCATCAAAGACTACAAACGTCCTTTTTAGGGGAAATTCCTATAGTATCAACAACTGATGAACATTTTTTTAACAACGAATAGCATTGACATAAATAAATAATTGCTTTGGATTTCGAACAAACAGAGCAAATAATGTTAGTGGGCAACATAATTCAGTGTTTTCGTGATTCATAAATATGAACCCAAATATTACATTTATAAAATGTACATGCCACAGTTTACCTTTATGCTGTCAAAAGGTGTTTGCTTACTTGCCTTCTAATTCAACTTCCCTGGTATCAGAAATTTCTACTTGGTTTATTTAGTGCTCCTTTCGAGATGATTACAAGAAAATTTATTCAGTAATAAATGATGAAAATATATGTTACCAAAAATTTGTCAGCCTAAACATGACTTGTTGGTTGGTCAGAGAGAAATAATACAGATAATCCTGCAGCAATGGAAGGATCTTTATGTCAATTGTTGAAAAAGTAAAGAATTACATAGTGCACATTCTAAATGATATGCTTCAAGAGGAAACCAAGAAACTTTAGAGATTTCCGGCAATAAAAATATCCATGAGACATTTTCCATGATGCTAAATTTGGAGAAAGGTTTGAATATGACTCGAAATGCAACTTAAACATAGAAGAAAAAAAGGGAGTAATCAAACAATGCTGCCTTGAATATTTTATTGAAATTATAAAATTATTATCAAAGAATTGATAATAAAATTGGATTTATGAAAATGAAATATGTAAAATATTTTGATCCAAATATTATGAAATAACTGGAAAAGCATCTGGAATGAAACCAAAGAGGTGGTGTCAGATTTTGAGATGGAAGTCAAATTCTACCATAGGATGGAGGTGTGAGTCAAAGGAGAAGAGTGAGCGATGACACGCGATGACACAACACTTGATATCAATCAGGGGAAATGACTGACACAGATGATTTGCCAGAAGAGGCCTAATTAAGAAATTTGTTTTTTATGTTATTGCAGGATTAACTGTATGTTTTAATGCTGTTAAGTGGTCGGCTGAAAATTTTGATTTCTTATGAATATGTCTAAAATGTCTGAAGGTCAGCTAGCTAAAAAAAGGAAAAGAGTTAGTGCACTTATATCCTACTTCACTTAACAATGAAGATTTTGCAACAGGAATGCAACATTTACTGTCAGTACGTAGAGCAAATTTTGGAAAACCAGAATTTCTAAATTTCTTAACTTACTACAAACTTTATGAGATATTTCCAAATATTTGTGTTAGCTTGAGGATATTGTGAACAATTCCAGCTAAAGTAGCATTAGCAGAAAGAGCCGTTAGCAAACTAAAACATATAAAACACTTTTTAAGGTCTACCATGTTTCAAATGTGACTTGTCGATTTAGCAAAACAGAGTATTGAATTGAGCATTACCAGAGAAATTGATTTTGATAGTGTTATAAGAAATTTTGCAGATAAACAAAAGTCACAAAAACTCATTTCATTAGATGATTAAGCTTATCATTGCTTTGTATAACATATATTGTTATCTGGTAATTCTGGTGCACCGGGAATAAAGCCTTTACGACAGTTTACCAGTTGTCATATTCAGATCACCTGAGTTCAGCATGTTCAGTTATGCTTTTATAATCATGCACCAAATGCTGTCTTTGTTCACATATTATCATAACCATATTTTTCTACAAAGAAGGAAAAACTAAAACTTGAAAATGTTCATGTTATACCACTATCTTTATTGAGATGATTCAATTTAAGATTTTAAGGTCCATTTGGACCTTACATCCTCAATTTTGGGAGTTCTCTGTTCTTGGGGTCCAAAAGTATTCTTGTTCCGCCTTGCAAAATTCCTCTTGGAGGCTCTGCCAATGAAGGAGCATCTACGTGATCAATATGCCTGCTAGAAATAGCAACCAAACCACACATGAGGGAGCCTCTACATGGTCACTCAAGCAGCTAGAAATAGTAGCCAAATTTCCTCAAATCACACTTTACAGTCTTAAAACAATGACACGTTAGATAATGTAGTCCCTGATGTACAAAAAGATGAGATGGTCATGATTAGAATGTCATTTCCAGTTGAACTGGTACATATTCCCACAGTTACAAAGCTTAAGAAAGTGAAATATACAGCCAAAATATATATTGAAATATCTACAGTGGATTTAAGTGTAGTTTTTATTTCATTAGTACCTCAAGTTTAATCTTTCAAAGTGAAATCATTTGGGAAGGTAGATCTGTCATACGCATGTACTTTCAAGACTGCATCAAAAGCAACATGACTGATTAGTTTTCCAATCCCAGCACCATCAATGGTGCAAACTCCTATGCAGATGATGCCACCTTTCATTCCTCCAAAACATTCACACCCATGCATCATTTAAATACAGTCAAGACACCTCACACTAAACCTGCTCTGACTCCATAAACAGAGACTTTCAAAATATTCTCCTATAGGGTCATGTCAATCTTGTCTCCTTTAACAGCACAAATACATAATCACTACACATATCAAGAAAACAATATCTTTCTAAACATGAACAGCACACAACTAGAATGCTCAAGGTCACTACAGATGTTAGGCCTCACCATCACTGAGAATCTTTCCTGGCAAATGCACATCCTCAATATAGCAAAGACTGCCTCACAAAGACTGACCTTCCTCTTTATAGCCAGAAAATAATTTAGCCTCCAACAACTACAAACCATCTACAATGCTCAAGTGAGACCCACAATTGAGTATAGCTCCACATCTGGGATAGTGCTATTGCTAGAATGCATCCACAAAATAAAAGGCCACCCGAGTGATTGGCATAATGTCACTTGCCAACACACTTCAGCCTCTAACCTACAGACATGATGTATCCTCTCTCTATCACTACTACATTGGCATCTGCTCCTCAGAGCTCTTCTAGTCTCGTGCCACCTCCACTTAGGTGCACTTGACTCACTCGTCTCTCTTCCTCTCATCACCCATATAATGTTTAGCTCTGCCACCTCAGGCTCTGCACTAACCACTACATCCAGTCCTCACTTCTCAGAATGTCAGCGCTCTGGAATTCCTTTGCTGCTCATGTTTATTTCTGCAGCTGTCAACTTGCAACTATTCAAGAACATTAACTGTGTTGATCTCACCGGTTTCAGAGGGCCTGTAAAAGCTATGGGCACAGCCCCTACTTCAAGATCGAACTACTAAAAGAAAGAACATTATAAAAGACCCCCAGATCTGCTGTTCTTTCTCTGTCTTTTCTATCACTACTACAATTGTCTCTGTTTCTCTGCATTATCATCATTTAGATTTACTTGATGCACACACACCTCTCTTTTTACACCATCCTTCAAGTAATCCTTCTTCCTAGAATGTATCTTTCTGGGGAGCCCTCACAACTTAAGATTTCCTTGCCACTACTCACCTGCAGGAATTCAAACAGATTATCAAATGTATCAAAGTGCCCTTTTCCTCTAGTCTTGAATGGTTTGAAAGGATTTCAAGTGCTAACACTCTTAATCATAAAAAATACCAAACAAAAGCAAGAATTGAACAAGGTCAAAGATTCATCTCCTCAGGAACTTACCTTCTGCTATATAATGCTAGCACTGGCTTTAACATATTGAAGTTATCACGAAGGATAAGAATAAGAAATCGAGTGACACAGTTAACTTGCTTTAGTTTGGTAAAGTTTTGAAAGTCAAGAGATACAATTTGCAAATAGTTTTATTTGAAAATCAATAGCTCAATGCTATCTCTATACTATTATTGTTTGGTGAATTCACAAAGCGTTGTGAAATCTAGGTGAGAGTATTTAGATGTATTTCAGACAAACACTTGTCAAAATAGATATCTCTATTTATCAACTGCAAGTTATCATAAAATAATGTAAACAGTTGAAATAAATATAAAAGAAATAAAATTACTTTAAAAAAAATTATACAATTGAAAAAATACAAAACATGAAATGCACGAAAATATTCCAAGAGAGAGAGAGAGAGATATGATTTTCAATTCAGTCACCAGCAGTTTCTATTTGGTTATTATTCAGCTAGAAACTGATGCAAATAGATGACTAAGAAATATGGGGAAGATAAAGTATGCAGAACATATGTAAAAATAAGTCAGAGAGAGAGATACATAGAGTCAATGAGATGTAAAAAGAAGTTTAGCCCTAAGCTTTGTATTGGTGCATCAAATAATCTGTAGTTGTTTAACAACAACAACAAAAATAACAGCTTACAATTTTATGTTTTCCAAAATTCAAATTTGTATTATTGTATATTTTTATAGAAATCTTTTATCTTCTATGAAAACCAGACAGGTAGCTATCAAATTATATGCTTTTCGACAAATCACTTAGATTTGATGTGAGTTTCAATCATTTTGATGAGATCATTGAGTAAAATGTCTACCTGTTGATGTATCTACTAATAATGGATACAATATATATATATATATGTGTATGTATGTATGCATGCATGCATGTATTTATGTATGTATGTATATATATCATCATCATCATCATCATCATCCGGCCGTTTTCCATGCTGGCATGGGATGGACGGGTGATTTCGGCCCGCATCGATTTCTCATTGCAGTCACCACTCTCCCAGATGGGTCGGCGGCCCACGTCTTGCTCGTGCTTCATTTGGCAAGGTTTCTATGGCTGGATGCCCTTCCTATCACCAACCACTTTACAGAGTGTACTGGGTGCGTTTTATCGTGACACCGA
>JAOPJM010002023.1:6042200-6055472 GCA_027124095.1 Muusoctopus leioderma | reverse complement strand
ATCACCACTAACATCACCACTAACATCACCACTAACATCACCACTAACATCACCACTAACATCACCACTAACATCACTGCTAATATCACCACTAACATCACCACTAACACCACCGCTAACATCAACGCCAACAACGCCGCCAACATCGCGCCTACTTCACCGCCTACTTCACCGCCCACATCGCCACTATCATCACCCCCAATATCACCAACACCACCATCACCACTATCATTACCAACACCACCATCACCACTATCATTACCAACACCACCATCGTCACTATCATCACCCAAAATATCACCAACACCACTTTCATCACAATCATCTCCACTATTTTTTTATCCCCACCACTATTGCACAAACATCACACCTAATATCTTTTACTCTGGGATTATAAAAGTATAACCTAACATCAACACTGACATCACCACTAATATCACCACTACCATCACCACTACCATCTCCACTAACATCACTGCTAATATCACCACCAACATCACCAATAACACCACCACTAACACCACCACTAACACCACCACCAACATCACCACTAACATCACCGTCATCCCCGACGTCACAGCCAACATCACCTCCAACAACACCGCCAACAACACCGCCAACATCACCTCCAACGTCACCGCCAACGTCACCGCCAACATCACCTCCAACGTCAACGCCAACATCACCTCCAACGTCAACGCCAACAACACCTCCAGCATCACCGCCAACGTCACTGCCATAAAACACCGCAGCCAACTTCACCAACTTCACCGCCAGCATCGCCGTCGACTTCACCGCCAGCATCGCTGCCGACATCGCCACCAACATCGCCGCCAGCATCGCCACTAATATCACCAACACCACCACCGTCACTATCATCACACCTAATATCACCAACACCACTTTCATCAAAATCAACTCCACAATTTTTTGATCCCCACCACTATTGCACTATTATCACCCCAGATATCACCAACACCACTTTCATCACAATCATCTCCACTATTGTTTTATCCCCACCACTATTGCACTATCATCACCCCAAATATCTCCGACACCACTTTCATCACAATCATCTCCATTATTGTTCTATATCCACCACTATTGCACTATCATCACATCGCATATCACCAACACCACTTTCATCACAATGATCTCTACTATTATTTTATCCCCACCACTATTGCACTTTCACCAACCCATTATCACACCTAATATCACCAACACCACTTCCATCACAATCATCTCCACTATAGTTTTTAACCCCACCACTATTGCACTATCATCACACCTAATATCACCAACACCACTTTCATCACAATTCATTTCAACTATTTTTTAATCTCCACGACTATTGGACTATCAGCACACCTATATCACCAACACCATCATCGTCACTACCATCACCCCAAATATCACAAACACCGCTTTCATCAAAATCTTCTCCACTATTTTTTTATCCCCACCACTATTGCACTACCATCACACCTAACATCACCAACACCACTTTCATCAAAATCATCTCCACTATTTTTTTATCCCCACCACTATTACACTATCATCACACCTAATATCACCAACACCACTTTCATCACAATCATCTCCATTTTTTATCCCAACGACTATTGCATTATCATCACACCTAATATCACCAACACCCCATCGTCACTACCATCACCAACACCACTTTCATCAAATCATCTCCACTATCTTTTTTAACCCCACCACTATTGCACTAGCATCACACCTAATATCACCAACACTACTTTCATCACAACCATCGCCACTATTTTTTTATCTCCACGACTATTGCACTATCAACACACCTATATCACCAACATCACCATCGTCACTACCATCACACCAAATATCACCAACACCTCTTTCATTACAATCATCTCCAGTATTTTTTTATCCCCACCACTATTGCACTACCATCACACCTAATGGCACCAACACCACTTTCATCAAAATCATCTCCACTATTTTTTCCCCACCACTATTGCACTACCATCACACCTAATATCACCAACACCACACCTGATATCACCAACACCACACCTAATATCACCAACACCACCTTTATCAAAATCATCTCCACTATGTTTTATCCCTACCACTATTGCACTATCATCACACCTAATATCACCAACACCACACCTAATATCACCAACACCACTTTCATCACAATCATCTGCACTATTTTGTATCCCAACGACTATTGCATTATCAACACCCCTAATATCACCAACACCACCATTGTCACTACCATCACCCCAAGTATCACCAACACCACTTTCATCACAATCATCTCCACTATTTTTTATCCCAACGACTATTGCACTATCAACACCCCTAATACACCAACACCACCATTGTCACTAACATCACCCCAAGTATCACCAACACCACTTTCATCAAAATCATCTCCACTATTTGTTTTAACCCCACCATTATTGCACTATCATCACACCTAATATCACCAACACCACTTTCATCACAATCTTCCCACTATTGTTTTATCCCCACCGCTACTGCTCTACCATCACCCCAAATATCACCAACACCACTTTCACCACAATCATCTCCACTATTGTTTTATCCCCACCACTATTGCACTATCATCAGCCCAAATATCTCCAACACATGTTTATTAATATATACATATGTGCGTGTATGTAAACATTGTGGATACGTAATGTATACACAATGTCAAAACCATCTAGTGAATAGAGCTAAGAAAATACGCCACCACCCCTTTATTTTATAAATCAATTATAATTCTATAACAACTATGTAAAGGAAAATTTAGTAAGACTATCTAACATGCTTTATATTCATTTTCATTATTTCGGAAGTAAGCATTAGTTTAAAGTTTTAATTAATATCTCTCTAATTTCATTCGATAATTAATTATGAATAAAGTCTTTGATTTTTATGAGGAAGTCACCATAAAATGTGACTGGATTTTATCATAGAGAAAAAGTTGAGTACCACAGATTTAGACGATAGAAAAACAACACACTATGCACCAACTGTAAAAGCTACTGAATGAAAGCACTGCCAATTATATTGATATCGAGGATAACTCTTATATTTAACTCATTGTAAGATTATAATTACAATCAGAATATTAGGTGGAAATTATTTTGTTGGAGAAGATAGACCAAACGACAACGAAACTCAAATGATGACTAAGTAAGCTCATAAAAGAGAGAGGCTGAGAGAAACATGTATATATATGAATGGATGTGTATGTTCAAATGTTTGTATATAAACATGTATATGTATATTTTGAAAAACAAAATGCTGAGATTGATTACTCAGAGATGCAATCTGCATAAAATTGTCACTTAAGTAGGGATGAACATATTCAATGCAGAACATCAAAAATCTAATTGGAAATACTAATGTGGTGATGAGAGGAGAACATTAGCTCAATGAATAATATTATTTTAATCATTTCTAATTAGATTATAGATAGTCTTCGTTAAATATGTTCAACCTTACTTAACTGTTCATTTTCATGCAGATAGCATCTCTGAGTATTAAACCTTAGTGTTTTTGTTTTTTTTAAACATGCTAATTTTCCATACCTACACAGGTTACAATACTGTAATCCTACTTAGTAATTCTTTTATTACTACTTCGGCAAGTATGGTGAAGTATGTGCTTTGCTGATGTGTTCTAGTAAGACAGAACAATTTCCAGAGTTGAGATAACTCTGGAAATTGTTAAAATATTAGCCACTGAACTCTCCTCTCCTCACTGCATTAGTACGTCTAATTAGATCTTTGATGTTCTGCATTAAATATATTCACCCTTATTTACCACTATATGTTGTGTATGTCTTAAAAGTAACAGCTGAAATATTTTTAATAACACAAATATATTTATTACCCAATGGTCATCAAAATGCTGAACAAGACATTGATATCAATAGGTTTAAGTTCCATTTATAATGTTTTTCTAAACCTTCTTACATTTATATCATGAAATAGTGGCCTTATCATACTGTTGTCAAGCTTATATCACTGTCATATAGGATTACATAAGGACACTCACATATTTGTAATTTATCAAAGTGACAGACACTTCTGATAGTCAGCCAGTTTCTTAAAAATTAGTCTCACTTGAGTGTAATTTCTTTTTTTCTGTCTTCACTTTCTGTAGCACTTCATGTCAATTCTGTTTTGGAAGAGAAGTAGGTAATCTAAAGGAAATGGGAATGGGATGATATAGCAGATGTAAAACAAAAGTTGGTCTGATAGATTGAGGAGTTAAGAGGGCACTTATGGATAAAATCTGTTCAGTATTGCTGCTAATGGAGATGACTGAGTTGGTATGGCTAGCTTGAAAGAATGGACAAAAGAATTACCATATATATATATATATATATATATATATATATAAGGTGCACTGTAAAGTTGAAATAAAGTAGCTGATAGGCTTGAAATGATAAAAATATCCTAACAAATGTCTAAAACAAACAGTTATCTTCTCAGAAAAAGATGCTGCCATGATAACTTCATGAAATGTTATAAGATGCTGTTAAAAAGAGTGATGACATAGAGAGTATTTTGTAAAGCTAATCCAATTTACATAGCTGAGAATAAAACCACAGTATCTTTCTTCAAAATAACAAGAGTAAAAGTATTATTTTCTTCTGTTAAGTATTGAAAACATTCTTCTTTTTCCTTTTCCTTTTTTGTTTTCTTTCTAAACATCATTCCACCATCAGCTAAGTCTAGCAGATGGATTTCCATTCATGATCACATAGAGTATGGGTTTTAACACTGCTAACTCTACCTTTAAGTTTGGTATTGAATAAATATATAATATAAATATCTCTTATTCCCCCAAAAGCTCTAAAGGGGTGTTGGTGAGCTCCAACTTTATAGAATTAAGCAGATGAGAGATCAATTCCTCCCTGGTTGGAACACTGATCTATGACAGGTAGCATTTCCACATGATCTGATACCTATTTCTGACTTTAGGTGAACTGAAACATGTAGATTTAGGTTTACTACCCAGATATACAATGAAACACTTTCAGTAGATTTGAACCCAATACCTATGAGCTGCAGGAGAAATACCATGTTTTGCTTCTACCACTGAATTAATGGTTCAACAGATAGGCTGCAGTTTACAAAAATCTCCTCTATGTATTATTGTCAATGTTTTCTGTGCTATTGTCATTTACACTAAAATCCTATTTGATATCTACTTAGTTTATTTAATAAAGTTGACAAATTTGAATAAGTTTGTATACCATGGGGAGGCATGAGTACTGACATTTCAAGCAAAGCCTTTCTTCAAAGAGAGAAATTTCAACTGTTTTCTCAGTTTATTTGTTTTACAACACATTCACTACTTACTTGTCACCACACCCTTTAATTTCCTCTTAACTAAAACACTAACCAGATTGGACTTGATACAACACACTCGACTTTTAAAACTAAGTTATTGTCCATTTGCCCTTATTAATGATTAGCTTCTGATCAATAATCGCACCACACCTGGCCCCTGGGTGCCTTTAGCAGAGTTCACTCCATTGAAAGCATTCAGTATAAGTATAACTTCCTCTCTTCCTCTTACCAATCGTGAAGGCTCTGAAAAGGGTCATGGGTACTGCCATCCCTTCTCTGACTAAGCCATAAAAAAATCTGAAACTGAACATCTTATACTATTATTATTTAATAATATAATTACGGTTCTGTATAAATTTAAATTAATTTTAATCCAATTTAACTGTGAGGTACATGGTGCATTAGTTGATATTATATAACTGAAATTTTCAAATTAAATTTACACTTCATATCTGTCTGATATTTCTATAAAATTTTACTGCAATTTTGTAACATAATTGCAACTGGTGTTTAAGACCGAATGTTCTCAAAAAATCTTTAAATGCTGATAAACTGGTTATTGTAGAATATGTTGAAGAGCTACAAAGACAATTCCAAAGGCCTAAAGACCAAAGTATCAGTTAGTAACAGAGAACACAAAATCCCAGTACCATCTAAGAAGGGTTTTAACTCAATATGTAAAAAGGCAGTAGGCAAAAACTCAGTACTGTGTAGTGGGATTTTAATAAACTGACAGAAAAACATTATTTCCGATACAATTAATTCACAGGAGTAGTTATGTGAATGGCAGCCGTGAATTCAAGTCCATCAACTACTCCAATAGATAGTTTCCAAGAAGTAGTAGGTAGTGTGTATATTGCCGAGATGAAATAATTAGTGATAGATGTGATTGTAAAGAAAGTATAGTAGCTGGAATAGGAAAGAGATGGAAGGAATTCAGGGAGCTATTATTTTATTGTGGTAAGAGCAATTGTGCTGTATCTAGAAGGCAGGCTGGTGAGGGTTCTTTTCTCTCTTCGTGAAGGTAAGACTGAATGAAGCATGTGTAAGAAGTGTGATACTGCATGATAATGAGACATGACTATGAAATGTTGCGGACTTGTAAAAGTTTGATAAAAAGAAGTTGAGTATGATCCATTAGATCCATAATGTTTAATTGCATGGGAAGTAGAATACAGGTGAACTTAAAATAGCAGCTGAGCATAAAAGGTATCAGTTGCTGTATGTAGGAAAGACAACTAGGCTGTTATAATTGGATAATAAGTGTTAGATGACAAAATACCATGTGCTGATGGTGAAGAGTAACCATGGCAGAGGAAGATCAAGTAAGACTTGGAAGAACTGGTGAGGTCACGTCTTAGGAGGTTGGGCCTTACAGAAGAGATTTTGAAAGAGTGAAACAATTAGTGATATGCTGTGCTCAAACAAACTATAAAATCATAAAAATAGATTTTAGAACAATGATGATATTGATAGTGTTGATATTGATGTGTTCCTTAAAATCATGAGTCATGGCTTAATTTCTTTAGAGGCTGAGGCCTTAGTCTCTAATGAAATTAAGCCATCTGTGTAAAATTAAGTCAGTGCAAAAATGGTTACATGCTTTCAGACTCTTCTATAGTAACCATTCAGACCTAGAATCACCAGCCTGCCTTCTAGATACAGCACAATTGCTCTTACCACAATAAGTACATTTCCAACCTAGAATTGCTAACTCTTGTCAACTTAGCAAGATAAAAAAAACAAAAAACTTGTGGCCACCTAGTAAAAGAGTAAGTACTAAAGAGTTAGAGGTTACAGTTTTGATTATGTCTACCACACCCATAATAGATTAGTATAGAATTTTTATAGCTATGGATAGTTATCTGGTCAAATAAAAAATCTGTGGTTTCCATTGTCAAATTATACAGGTCAATTTTGTATCTGAAATCATAATGATTTCAGATACAAAATTGACCTATATAATTTGACAATGGAAACCACAGATTTTTATTAGGTCCAAAAGTCTTCAGAGACCAGATTCGAGATTTAATTAAGATGAAGCTTTCAGGGTGACACTGAATCAGTCACTTTTACATGTCTAACTTTTAGAGAACTTGGAGTTCAAAAAGAGGTGAGAAAAGAAAGCAAAATGGATATTTATCTGGTACCTAATAGAAATTATCCCCTCTCCTAAATAGCACTATTACTTAGCTAAAAATGAGTACCACCAGCAAAAGGAAATAACACTCTTTTCTTATGATAAATTGATGATAATTCAAGGTTTTTTGTTTTGTTTACTGTTTAGTCTGGAGGGAAGGGAAATACTCATCACCCTTTTTCAGGGCCTCTCAGACTAGTGGAAGGTATCTTCACCAGAGATCTGGCCTGACATCTGGCAACAGTGTGGACTCTACTAAAGGCACCCAAGAGCCTGGTGGTGGCATTAAACCGGGTGACAATTTAAGTCTACCACCCAAGTAGGCCACTGCCGGATTTGCACTCAGTATGTAAAGAGCCAGAATAAATACCACGAGGCATCTTGTCCGATGCTTTAACGATTCCACCAGTCCACCACCGTAGACTGGTACTTTATTTATCTGCCCCAAAAGTATGAAAGGCAAAGTTGACCTCAGTGGGATTTGAACTCAGAGCATAGTGAGCCAGAATGAATACTGCAAGGAATTCTGTCCAACTCGCTAATGACTCTGCCAATTTGCCGCCATGAGGATGCAATGAGTTATAAAATATCTGGTCTAACAATAACTACATAGCAGAGTTATACAAATGATGGTAACATGCAAAAGCAGGCATAAAAATGCAAAATAGATATGGTTATGATAATTAAGGGAATTCAAAATTTTTAATAGAAGTTATACTATAATAGATGTAAAACCTATATATTGCCTCCAAAACGTTTGATAGTGTCTATTTTATTCTACTTTCAGTGTTGTATTGTATTGTATTAGTCAGACAAGAAAATTTACAAATTTTTCACTATCACTAGATCTAAATAAAAATAAAAATAATAAAATATATAAAATACGTTAGAACATATATATTAATGTTGAATAACAGATACCTTAATTAAAATGAAAATTATAGATTTAAAATGTATTAATGAAAATTTCAACCATTTTGAGTAGTAGAATTTGTCTGGCAGGAATGAATGTGTTTTGTCTATTAGCATTGCTGTCTTATTTGATAACAGAGATTACTTATATTATTTGTTTTCAGTCTTTACAAATAAAAGAATGAAGCTAAACAATGCAGAAGAGATAACTTTTTTTTGTTTTTTTTCAATTATTCAAATATCTTATCTGCAGACATAAAATGGGATAATCAACATCATCCGCATACTACTATGACCATTAGCATAATAATCAACACAACTATCACCATCACTATTATCAATACCACTACCAGCCTCAACACAAACATTACTAGCATTCACATCATTACTATCATCATCATTATCATCATCATTATCATCATCATCATCACCACCACCACGACCTCCACCACTACCATCTTTCGTGATGGATTTAATAGATATTTCCATAGATAGATTTCTATTTCATGCCTGCAGGTAAGATAGAGCTATCGAAGTCATGGAGACTAGAAATAAAACATAACTACCTGATAATGCTTCCAAGTATTGTATAGTTTTAAAAAAGTCAAGCTTTTTTAGTCTCAATACAGCAACAAAATGAATCAAGGTTAGTTGCAAACTTCATATGAGAATGCCAGAGTTTTAAGCTCAGGTTCATGACTAAAAATGTTGACTATTAACACTTTTTTTACTGTATAATACTAAATTGAAATACATAATACATTAGCATAAGAAAGAGTATAGAAGATTAATCGATCTAAATGACTCCATAGGGAGAGCTTAGTGGGATGAAACTAAATATTGTAAGTAATTTAGTGTGGCACTCTACCCTATTAATAAAATACCTAATAAATGTTTCTAACATAGGCACAAGGCCATACATTTTAGGGGAAGGGAAGAGTTTATTACATTGATCCAAGTATTTGACTGGTACTTTATTTTATTCATACCAGAAGGATGAAAGGCAAAGTTGACCTCGGTGGGATTTAAACTCAGAACATAAAAAGCCAGAACAAATACCACAAAGCATGTTTTCCGATGCTTTAATGATTCTGCCAATCCACCGCCCTAATAAAATGCCTTTCATGCAGGTTAATATTACACATCCAACACAACTATCACGTTAGTCAGAAAAAGAGAGCCTCATGAAGACATAAAAATGAAAAACGAAAAAAGAAAAAAGAAAACAGCCACCATTATCATAACATCACAAATTTTGTCTGAGGGTATAATTGATTATGTTGACCACAGTACTGTTACTTATTTTATTGTCCTCAGAAGGATAAAATGCAAAGTGAATTCTGGTTGGGTTTTAACTCATGCCTAATAATAATGAAATGGCTCCTAACATAGTTTATCCATGGATAAATTCAGTTCCATTCAATGGGGAACTTCACTTCCATTTGTCATTCTTGACCTAACTTTCACTTCAACTGAGCAGTACTCAGGAGTCGCTTTCCCCCAAAAGCAATAAAACTCAGCTATCTGACTGGTTGTACAGTCACCATTTTTATCTAATTGTTTATTGTTTATATTGAACAGATTTTATGTCATTGACTTCTTTACACAGCTCATCCTCTCTGTATTAGGCACAAATGTCTTTTTGTTTGTTTTTTTCTGGTTGTCCAACATTGTGATTTTACCTGTCTCTCAATAGGTAAGATTATGGTTTCTTTATAGCTCTTGATGAACCAATTTTATATCAATAGAGTTCTAAAAATTTAATTGATGCTTAGCAATCAGCTGGTGGGAGAGGGGTTAGTATCCTGTCAAGGGTACTGCAGTGAATATAGGCAAGATATTTGTCTCTTCATCATCCAGTCTACAAGCTATGTACTACAGGGTGGTATAATATGCCAATGTACATACCAGTGTAGTTTGTCACTGTAGCATAGAGTAAGAAGGGGGTGCAAGTAGTTCAGGGAGCTGTTACCTCTGTTAGCAACAAAGGTTTCTATCTCTATGCTAAATGCAAACTCTTTGAAGTTTGTGCAAAACATGTGATGCTGCTAGAAGTGATATATGGTTATTGAATGTGGAAGATCTGTGGAGGTTGGAGAGAAATGAGATGAGAAGGATCTGTTGGATGTGTAATATTAACCTGCATGAAAGGTTCAACAGAAATGAGCAAGGCAATCAACTATGCATTAAAGGCATCAACCATAGTATGCAAGAAACATAATGATTGTAATGGTAAGAATATGTGATACATTAGGAAAATAAGTGGTCGATGAAAATGTGCCTTGTGCTGTTAGTGGAGGATACCTGTGGCAGAAGAAGGCCAAGGGAGGTGTGGTGACATAATATCTCAGGATTTAGGGCCACATAGAAGAGATGAGGAAAGAGTAAGATGATTAGCAATATGATTGCACAGCAGGCTCATTCAACCCATGCTATCAGTGTAAAATGGATGTTAAAACATTGAAGATGATGGTGATCATCATCATGGGGAATTGTTATTTGGAAAACCTATATAAATGGCAGTATAATTTGATAGAATTATGCAAATTTTCCTCTGATTGGCACTGAAAAAAGAAACAGAAAATCCAATTATTTAATGTATATTTGTAAAATATATTTTTAAAAATGTATCCATGCTTAAAGTATGGTTAAGATGGTGATAAATTCTATTTGAGACATCAAAGGATTTTGTTATCATGTTCATACTTTAAGAGTGAAAGAAAATGGAGAACAAGTATGACTGGAATATATATATATATATATATATATACACACATACATATACACACATACAGATCATATAATGTATATATATATACACACATACATATACAAACATACAGATCATATAATGTATATATATATATACACACACATACAGATCATATAATGTGTATATATATATATATATATATGTGTCTGTGTGTATACATATATATACACACACACACACACATACATGCACACACAACTCATATAACGTGTGTGTGTATGGGCAAGTGTGCAAGTTTTATCACCAAAACGATAGGGAACATAAAACGATAAAATATAAAGCAAATCAAAATTAGTTTCAGCTGTTAAATATTTTATCACCCAGAAATTTATCACATACATACTATTTGAAATTCAAAACCATCAAAGAATTTCTCCAGGAAAAATCCCAAATCACTAAAGATGTTATGAAAATCTTTCTCTCCCTGAAGATTCTATTAAAAAAATATGAAAATAAATAAATAGATAAATAGTCTTTTATCTCCCTAAGATCATTTTGCTTTTATGAATTTAACTAATATGAACAGTTAACTCTTCAATGATAAAATTCTACAATAGTATGTATGAAACTAACTCTGATATAAGTCATTAAAATGAATCTGTTGAATAGGTATAGAGTAGCTCAGCAAGCAAGTTGGGAAGGAGTTAATATAAAAGAGTAGAGGGCTGAGGGAGGGATATAGCAATTAGAAATCTGATAAATACATTTGGCCCTTGTGTATTGCAAGTAATGAAACAGTCTGTGAAGGTCATTACAATATAGTAAACATGAAAACAGTTAACAAAATAAATATCAGCTGATTAAAGGACAGTGTATTATATTTGACACTAACAGCTGATTAAGCTGATGGTGTGTTATGCAACATAATTAGTAAAGGTTTCACAGTTTTGTCTCTCGTTATTGTCATTCTGCTGCATCCATAGCCAAAAACACATAACTCTCAGAAGACTGTGTTCACATTGCTGTAAATAAATGCTATCAGTATTTACCACTCACCATTGTAACATGGGAACCACTATATGATTGAAAAGTGTTTTAACTTGCAGTAGTAAGTTCAAATCCTCTTATGGGAGCAGCTTTGAAGGTGATATAGGCTCTGCCAGGCTAATTTACCCCAACTGCAGTACATGATGAAACTTTCAAGTTGAGCAGAAGGTTTGAAATATAAACAGTAGAAATATATCAGTTCTCTACAAAACATATGATCCTGTTACAGATACTAAAACATTACTATAGGTATTAAAACACTGTTGTAAGTGCTAACAGACTGTGTTGTAGGTAATAAAACACTGTTGTATGTACTAAAACATATTACATAGAGCAGTATAACAAAGTAAACTTCCCATTGTTCATAAAATGAAAGTTATATGTTCAGATAATGGAAAATGATATTTATAAATTTCTTTGTTCAGTTGGCAGGTTATCTGATCTGAAAGAAATGTCTTAAAACTAAAACAGTTGTATTGTAGTAGAGTCATATTGGCCATTTAAAATAAAGACTGCCTTGTGTTATTCTTTTCAACTCACTGCACCCTAAGTTTAAATCACACTGAGGTCAACTTTCTCTTTCATCCTTTCAGGGTAGATAAATAAAGTACCAGACTAGATGGGAGGACTGGGGAATTTTTTAGAGCATCAGATGGTATGCCTTGCATTATTTGTTCCAGCTGTTTATGTTCTGAATTGAAATTCTGCCATGGCCTTTACGGGTTGTAGACTTAATCCATCGCCTGATTTAACAGCACCACCTGGCCCTTAGGGGCTTTTAGCAGAGTCCACTTGGTTGAAAGCATTTGATCCAGTTTTTTGGTCTAAGGATATCTTCTTTCTTCCCTCCTACCATTCTCAGAGGCCCTGAAAAAGGGTGATGGGCACTGCCTTCCCACATGAATAACCAATTTAAAAAAAACACAAACTGTTCTATTGACTTCCATTGTATTTTTTATTTTATAAGTCACTGAGTCACAGATAACTGATTTCACAGTTCTGTGGTTTATCTATTCAGTATGGTTGGTGACAGGAAGGGCATCTGACCGTAAAATGCTACCTCAAGAAATCTCTGTCCAACCCATGCTAGC
>JAOPJM010002023.1:5887897-5899550 GCA_027124095.1 Muusoctopus leioderma | reverse complement strand
TCTCTCTCTCTCTCTCTCTCTCTCTCTCTCTCTCTCTCTCTCTCTCTCTCTCTCTCTCTCTCTCTCTTTCTATCTCTGTATATATATATATATATATACTGTACATGATATTGAGTTATCTCTGACTTATTCCATGTTGATAAGTATCACAGTATGTGTGTGTATATATATATATATATATACATATACATACATACATACATACATACATACACACATACTTACACATATATACGCACAATCACACATGTTTTGAAGCTATTCCTTTATCAATTATCAGCATTAATTGCAAACAAAACAGCAATATAAACCATTAACAATAAAAATCTTTTCGTAATTGCAGGTGTTAGTTGAGATGAAGAGAAGATGTAACCATTTTTGAAAATATATATATACGAATGTTTATATTGAAATAATGAAATTTTCCAAGTAGAAGCTTTTACAAATGTATTTGGGAATGTTTTTGAAGGATTTGTGTTAGTTTAATAGAATACCGATATATTCTATAATTATGGTCGTTCACCTGATTAGCACTTCCAGCTACTACTGTGTTGTCAAATTTTAAGGACCAATTTATAGCTGCAGCTGCAATGTTAAACCATTTGATTTGAGAATATTTTTCATTTGTGACTAATTTAAAATGAATAGTGTTGAAAATCTAATTTCTTCAAAGATGGAAAGAGTATTATTTTGATATAGATTTATTTCAGCTGAAATCCATTATGTGAACTTTCATGGTTTGGAGAAATGTAATTGTAGGAGACATACAAACTGATGTTGTTGCTGTTGTTTAGCACCGAGCCCTGATCAAAAGCATTCAACCCATGACCATTCCATCATTTTTTCTTTCTTTCTGGAATAATGTACTCTGGACTATATTATCCAAGGTGTCCTGATTTAAGACAGTAGAGTGCTTTTGAGTGAGAGTTAGCTGCTATTTCAAGCAGGTTGATTGACCACATAGAGGTACCCTCATTGGCTTTCACATATAGATTGATGTTGTTGTTGTTGTTGTTGTTTAGCCCCAGGTCAAACCTGAAGAAACAGACCTATGATCAAAAGCCTACCTGCAGTTACCATCCAATCCTTTTATCAAGCACAATGCACCCAGCACAATATTATGCAATGTGTTCATTTTTAAGACAGTTTGAGTGGGGTTTTTGTGGGAGATTTGGTTACTATTTCCAGCAGGTTGAGAGACCACATAGAGGCTCCCTCGTTGACTTGTATAGATAATGTTTGTTTGTTGTTGTTGTTTAGCCCCAGGTCAACTGTGATCAATCCAACTTATAATCAAAGGCATTTCAGTGGTGTCCATCCAGTCTGTTTTATCATGAAGTGTACTACATTATCAAATGTGTCCTTTCATTTTTAATACAGAAGGGTGTAATTTGAATGAGGTGTGACTGCTATTTCTAGCAGATCGAGCAAACACATAGACATTCCCTCATTGGTTCATATAGATTGATATTTCTAATAGGAGCTACAATAAAGGGGAGGAAAAACTTTTGAATGAGTTATGAATTACAAGTTGTGTATTAAAAAAAAAGAAAAATTTGAGTCTTTAAGATGTATAAAAGCAATATGATTTTCATATGACTATAGTGGAGTTAACTCTCCTAGAATTTCACAACTGTCCCTAGACAATGAATCATACAAAGATGTGGGTGAGCTTGTATTTTGATATGTATGATCAATGCATACTGAATTTGATATATAATAAAAAAGGTGGTGTGTATAAACACATAAATAAATCTGCAACTTTATGAAGGAATAAGCATCTCAAATTGAACATTATAATTTCATTTATAAATATAAACTAAAATAAAAATTCCAGGATTCCATTCTCAGCCCAACTGAATATTAAATATAAATATTTATTTAATTGCATTTTCTGGGTGTAACTTTCATATAGTTATCAGGTAATAAATTTGAAAACTATGCAACTCTTAGCTAGTTGAGTTTTCTCAATTGTAATTGTCAGCTTGTTCTATTAACCTATATCTGTCTGAATTTTAATATTTAATTAAATACAAACACAGCTAACTAATTTGAGAGGGTAATGATCTATTGGTCAATAAATTGATACTTTGTATTTCACTACTTCATTAGTCTATGCATTTAATCTCAGTAACCTAGGGTACCTCTTCACTGAGAAAGTCTAATAAGACTGAAAGATGTCTGGACTTGACACCATACTGCCAAGAGCAGACCACTCTCCATTACCCACATTCTATTTTTAATTAACTTTAAGTAATTAGAATTTCAAAGTTGTCTCCCCTACCTTTATTGACCAGAATTGATCCTTAAGCTAATGATTCATTCTACTCAACATGGGTGTGATTTTAATTAAATTAAAATTTCTTGGCTCACTACATTAAGTATATTAGCACCGACTTTACTTAGCTATGAATTGCTACCAAAGACACGGCCCAGCTCACTGCTTTTGGCAACAGTGCCATTGTATAAATGATGAGTGCATTTTAAGTTCAAATTCTCTTTTATACATAGTGTAGGAATTGAGAAACCATAGCAGTTTGCAGGGAATCTGCCCATAATTTCAATTATATAAGCCTGTCAAAATAAAGTAAGAACAAGTGATTAATTTTCTCTAATTTAGAGGCAATATCTGCACAATGTTACTTCTATGATATCAGCAGAAACTACTATATAAATATAGTTTACAGTTAATGCGTTTCAAATATTTAAATCAATTTCAGATACTTTACATACATGGCATCATTAGCCTCAGTAATCTGCTACTGGGTTGCCCTTATAAATCTACAAATGATATAATATTGGAAGTGTCATTGAATTAAGGACTCTGGTTCTTAACTGTTGGCTTTAATAGGAAATGTCACGTGTTGAGTAATTGCTGAGTGTTTGTGTAACAAGTCATGTCATCATGCTATTCCTTTTATATCGCCAGTTGCTGAGCAATAGCATCGATGGTTACAGGTTTCCAATGGGCTAATCCTGTGGGTTCACTGCATTTCTGCTGGTGAGAGTGACAAGATAGTGTCTGTAACATGATGCTGACAAAAATACCTCAAAGAGCTCCATTCTTAAAGCACCAGTTTCTTAGTTTCTTGCTGATGTTTACATCCTTTGCCAATGTATATAAGCAAAAGACACACACACACGGACACACACCTACGTGCACACACACACACATACACCCACAGACATACTCACACATGCACACACACATGTGCATATATATATATATACACAGGGCTTCCACAGTTTCCATCTACCAAATTTTGCTCTCAAGGTTTTGGTCAATATGAAGCTATGGTACAAAACCTTAACCGAAGGTACCATGCAGTGGGATCGAACCCAGAATCATGCAGTTGCGAAGTGAACTTCTTAATAACACAGGCATGTTGATAGGATGAAAGCTATTTTACAACTATATTTTACTGGAACCATCCCCATCATCACACTGATTAATGGATCTACTAACAATTAACTGATGTAGAATTATAACTAATGTACAGCCAATGTTTCCTCTCCATCCATGGATCTATAACAATTTCAAAGAAATGTCCACATTTACCCTACTCAGTTATCTTAATTACCCAATGTTGTGGAAAATAAACAAATCCATGGCTGCTATCCTTCCTTCTCCCCAAATTAAGAAGTAAATAAAATAAATAAAAGGGTATATTATAGAATATATTCTGTGTAACTAGGAAGAAATTGCTGTTATTTGTATAACTATACTTGTCTGCTTTTGAAACAAATTTCCAAAGTCATCTTACATCAAAAATATTCTTCATATTTGTTTATTTTTCTTATTGTAATAAAACATTTCAAGGAAAATAGTTCATTCCTTCACTGAGGCAAATTAAAAGTAATTAATTTTATATTTAGAGTTGAAGACTTTTATCAAAAACAAAATATGATGGAATAATTGAAAACAATTCCTCCAAGTCATTACACATTGATGTTCTGTACTATGCTGCAAAGTAATTTTCATAGATTAGATAGATATATTTGCAATAAAATGTTGGCGAGTATCTCTAATTAATTCTTGAAGATAAAAATAACTTATGCATTTTGGAGATATTTATTCAACATCACATGAAATGCCATAAACAATTTTCTGTTCTACTCAGAGCTATTTAAAATATCAGACGACAGAACGATATATTACAGTTGATGTTCTCATATTTAACATTTCTAGAAGGAAAGTATGCAACAATGCTTTTTATAATGTAGTGTTTATATGGCAAAGAATAATTTCTACTGACATTTAAATAAGAGATATTTGTATTGTCTTTGCTTTAAGTTCATTTTGACACCTTTCATTATAAGTTGGTTGTTAGTCAACAGAAATGCTTGCATCAAAAAACAAAACCAACAAGGCCACTGA
Source organism: Muusoctopus leioderma (assembly GCA_027124095.1). NCBI lineage: Eukaryota > Metazoa > Mollusca > Cephalopoda > Octopoda > Octopodidae > Muusoctopus > Muusoctopus leioderma. Next base: position 5,895,172 of record JAOPJM010002023.1, on the reverse strand, counting down.
CAATGTCCATTCTATTAAACAATGCACCCCTGAGTGAGTTTATAATCTCAGCAAACTCTTCAGTCTCTCTCTCTCTCTCTCTGTCTCTCTCTCTCTCTACAGTGACATGTCCTGATCTTTAGAATCACTCTACAGTGTGTCCCATTCCCAAAAAGAGCAATCCTTCTGCCCCTCCCAACTATCTATCACCCTCTTTAATGACCACCAGAACAGCTTTTTAAAACCAGATCTCCTGGACACTGACTCTCATATGTCACTCACCAGTGGGCTCTTGCCCGTAAGAAATTTGGTGAAAACATTGTCGTGCATTTGACGTGCCTGGCAAGCAAATAAACTAGCAAAACTGCCCAACTGTGGGCTCCAGCGATCTCTCATCTCTTGAATCGGTGGCTTCCTGTCATATCACACTATTGCCATGTGTGCTGATGGAACTTTCTTCAACCCACATTCTATCAACTTTAGTGTGCCTCAAGGTTTAGTTTTGTGCCCCTCACTCCTCCTTCTATACATCAACGATGTACTTAATGTCACTTCCAACAACACCCACTCCTATGCAGATGATACCATCGTTCATTCCTTCCTAACCTCCTGCACCCAAGCATCATCCACATGCAACCTAGATTTATGCATTAACTCCACGAACAAATATGACAAAAACATCCACCAATGGGGTCATACCAATTTTGTCTCCTTCAACAACACAAAGACACAATTACTACACATATAAAAAAACAATATCGTACCCCACCCACTAAACATGAACAAGAAGTAACTAGAACACTGAAAGTTGCTACACATGCTAGGCCTCACCATCACTGAGGATCACACCAGGTGAATGTGCATCCTCAATATAGCAAAGACTGGCATTCCTCTTCAGACTCAAAAAATACTTCAGCCCCCAACACCTACTAACCCTCTACAAAATTCAGGTGGGTCCCACAATGCAGTACTGCTCCCACATCTGGAACAATGCTGATGCTATACAGCCATCATAGACTGCATCCAAAAAAAGACCACCTGACTGATTGCCATGAAGTCACTCACCAACACTTTCCAACATCTGACTCACAGCTGTGCTACGTCTTCTCTCTGACTTTCTACTGCAACTACAGTGGCCTCTACTCCTCTGAGTTGGCTGGTTTTGTATCACATCCACTCAGACACTCCTAACTCACTCACTCATTTCTCCTCTTCTCATCACCAATATTGTGTCCAGGTCTCAGGCCCTGCACTAACCACTACACCCACTCCTTCCTTTCCAAAACCTCGACTCTCTGGAATTTCCTCCTTGTCTGTGTTTGTCCAGTAGCTGTCAAATCACAACTATTCAAGAGGAACATCAACTGCATCAATACAACTGGTTTCAGATGTCCAGTAAAGACAATGGCCACAGCCCCTTCCTCCAGACCAGACGAGACCAGACCAAAAAATATAGCATATGTAACAGGTTTTATTCCAGTTCACAGCTACAGTGTAACATCTTTCATCACTACTGCATAACAGTGTGCAGCATGGTCACATAACAAACTGAAGTATGGGATGTCAGGTTTTCAAGTCATATTAGTTTCTCTTCAAAGTTCCAGTGTTTGTTTCGTTTGCATGAGTCTGTTTTGAGTCCAGAGTTAATTTATTTTTATTTTCATTTCATAATGCAAGTGGTGAAGAACAGAGTTGTTGGTTGCAGGCTTCCTACTGGCTCACATCATTTCTTATAGTGTGAGTAACCAGAGAGTGTATGTACCTTGCTGCGGAACAAATATTGTCAGGATTTCATTTGTTCATTTAGCACTGGTTTTTTGGCTTTATCGCAGATGTTTATATCCTTTACTGATATACGTTGACAAAAGATACACACACACACACACACACATACACACACACACATATATACATACGTGTATATATGATGGGCTTCTGCACAGTTTCTGTCTACCAAATTCCACTCACAAGACATTGGTCAACCAGAAGCAGGGTTACTCAGCTATATCTATGATACCAACTTCTTTCATATTAAGTGTTCTGAGCTAGCAATAAGAAGTAATGCAAATCTAATTATATCAGTTACTAAACTAGTTTTTAAAAATTTGAATTTATTTAATATTTTCTTTTGCTAACGCTGACCATCAATACTTTCCTTGGATTTTAGCTTGTTTCTTTTCTAAAACAAGCTGAGTCAAGTTTAGTAAAATATGAGATTGAAGGAAATTTTTGTTTCAATTATCTCTGTTCCAATATTTTGATAGAGAAAACTATAATGTGTCATATTTTATTAGGATAAAAGTAATATCAAAAGAAAGCTTAACTTTATACGACCAAGTAATATAATATTTAATATCTTATGCTGAATGCTTTCAAATGATTTGCTCAAGTAAGTCTATATAACATAAAGCTATTTATAAATTGTTTGTTTACATTCCTTTAAGTACGTACTGACTTACATTTGATTCAATATTCTTACCCTCTTTGCTAACTCTTCCCGTATAATATGATCCCTGTTTCTACTATGTAAATATTTCACTTTGAAGATTCATGAGCACCTGTAGTAGCTAATTGAACTGATGTATCACAAAGAAAGCTACATAAATAACTCTATAAAGTGCAATTTATGCTCATTAATGTAAGATTTTTAAGATCTCAGAATTTATTGGTTGATTAATTTTTGTCTGAACTTCTGAGATGAGGAATTATCAATATTATACACTGATTTATTTGGACTAATAAACCAAATAAACCACTCTATAATATTGATTGATTAATTGAAATAATTAAACACAGGCTTTTTTTCCTATTCAATGGTTTGTGTACATAGTACGTAGTATATTAAAAACAATCTGAAAATCATTTGGAAGAGTACTAAAGTAACTGTAACCAGTAATTGCTCAGTTTGGAACTATTTTCTGTTTCTGAGAAAGGTGCCTAATTTTCTGATAGAGATTTTTCTTCAGATTTAGATATTTAGCTTTTCAGGAGACTACTGTGAATAATTCGACTTAGCATATGTAAGATAGGATCTTTTAGCTGTAAATTGTAAGAAGTTATATTTTCTTTTTAGATGGTGAGCTCCAGATGTTGTTATTGTGCAGTCATAATTTGATAAGCTGGAGGAGACTAATGTAAGCGGCTAATCAAATACTGAAAAGTAATTCACAGATCCAGTACTCACAGACATGATAACATCTGGTGTTTGACTCACAGACATGATAACATCTGGTGTTTGACTCAAACTGACCTGAAGATAATTGTTGTCGGAGATTTGACTATTGTATTGGATAGGTTGAAAAACTACGTAGATATTCGCCTTCCAGCCTGCAATAAGTAATATCTAGTTTGGGTGTTAGATTTTCCTCTTAACCTTATTTAAGTCATTAAGAATTATCTGATTAAATGTTGTGAAGACTTTTACAACTTGGCAGAGACTATTTAGATAAATTCTTTGGACATCTAATTTCTTTTGCAATTACTTTACCGATTGCATGACTAATAGGCAAAGTCCAATGCTAATTGGTGTGTAATGAATCCTTTAAGCATATTGGAAAAATCTTTCAGATGTAATATTCTACCAATATGTATCAAATCCATTTTTTAATTGGTTGACTTTGAGTTGATAACCTCTCTAGCTCAGTGATTCCAGTCTGTATGTATCCTGTTCGAGAAGGTTTGCTACTTCGTAAGTTCACTGCATCCCTTCTTTAATAACCCATGAAACTTTATGGCTGATGGGATTCTAATATTTCATGTTTGTTGAGGTTGGCTTTGCCATTTAATAACAAGAAAAAAGAAACCAAAATTAATGAAAATGGTATGTATTTCTAAAACTTGCTTATTTTCTGCTAGACATTTCACTAAACACTTTACCACAAAATTCCTCTCCCTGTTTTCTATGTTTTCCCTTCCTGCAATAATTCAAATTAGAAATTAACCACATAGCTAGTCTAATCCCACTTTCTGTCAAGGAAAACCATAAGTCAAGACCATCTTTCTCACAATATTAATAATGATTACCAAACAGTTCAGTGTGTAGAATATATTTAATCTTATAACATATTAACAAGCTCAAAACAAAATCATGCAGCAAGGCTTGCTGCAAATATTTAAGTGTTAATCCCAATATTATCATTTGTATAAAAAACTAAATATGTTTTAAGCATGAGTGCAAATCCTGTTGGGGTCAACTTTGCTTTTCATCCTTCTGGTGTTAATAAAATAAAGTAGTGGGGTTGATCTAATTGACTATACTCTCCTCCAAAATTTGGGGCATTGTACCTATGTTAGAAATCAATAGACTATTAACATGAAATATCATTTCACATATTGAACTGCTCAGTCTACCAATGAATACAAATATAGGTCAGATTTCATTGTCAAGAACAATCTATATGTGATTCCTGAAAAAATAAATTAAGTTATATAGCTCAGACCTTTAATCAAAGGTATTGTATCCATGATCATCTCATCTTTTCAGAGATAGTTGATCTCAGACAATATTAACTTTTTTTGTCCTTTCTTTTTTTAAAGACAGTTGAGTGTGATTTGAGAATGATTTGACTGCTGTTTTTAGTAGGTCCAGTAACCATGTAGAGGCCACCTCATTAGCTTGTGGGGTATATTAAAGTTGTGATGAGAAGAAATAGGTTAAGGTTGCAGGCAAAGCACTTCATTAGATGATAATTCCTTTCCTCAAATGCCTCAGTGTTTGATTTCTATTGAATCTTGCTATTTCAGTGAATCCTGCTAACACTGGCTACCACTAGTCTTCTCAAAATCTCATTATCTAAAATACTTTAAAAATATTGAAAATATAAGAAATATATAAAATGTAACAAAAAGCTAATGTTATTTTTTCATCAGGTGATAAATTGTCATCCAAAATCAGTATGCCATTCCATTTAGCAGATATCTAACGAGATAAAACATTAATAGTATTGAATTGGCCTTGAAATTAACTAATATTCCTAAAATAGAGTTTATGTTATCATCTTACAAGGAATATTGTTTTCTTGAGTAGCAGAAATTATTGTCATCTAATGCCAATCATATTTGTTGATAGATATATTTTTTTTGTATCTCCAAAATTACTGAAGCTTTCTCTAATAACCAAGAAAATATAATCCAGTCATTTATGAATAAAAATGATAAATAGTGCATTTTACCAAGTGAATTAACAAGAATGATTTATTGTTATATGGGAATTTACTGTCAAAATTTGTTCAAAGCTGTATTGATTTGATTGCAGATAAGATTAAAATCCTTACAAAGGATGAACAATTGATTATAAAGTGTCATTTTTTGCATTGTTTTTTTTTCTTTTGTCACTAACTTTGCTACTTTTTCCTGTTAACTTTCTCTTTCTCTTTCTTTCATTACTTCTTGTTTCTTTCTTTATCTTTATCTATTTTCCTCTCTTTCTCCTTCTTACACTTTCCCCATTCATTTTCCTTCTATTCACAATTTTTTCTTTCTACCCACACGCATCGATATGCATCAATATATATCCACATTCACAGTTATACACCCCTGACATTTTGATGAACCTATACCAAATGAAACACGTGCAGGACGTGGGCCGCTGACCCGTCTGGGAGAGTGGTGACTCCAATGAGAAATCGATGCGGGCCGAAATCACCCGTCCAACCCATGCCAGCATGGAAAACGGACGTAAAACGTTGATGATGATGATGATGATACAAATACTAAAAACTGAGGAGACCTCATTACTAGGATTTATGTAACTGACACCATAATCCATTTCTTTCTTTATGATTTTCATATAATTCATTTATTTATTTGAATATTAAAATGTTTAATATGAAGAATTAGGGTTTTTACTTTGATATGCTATGAATCCTATTATGATATTTTATCAATATGGTTTTATGATATTTTTTAATTCTTAGATGATGATGCCATGTTTTTTCCTCTAACAGTGGCAAAATGATGTTGGTTATCTCCACGAATATCAAATTAAGCAAAACTGAATAAAATTTAACCCAACTAAAATGTTTTAAGAAAGGTTGCAATCTCTACTGGCTAAGTTGTAGTTGTCTTCTGCATGATTAACAATTATGACGATGACTCTCTTCTGGAGTATAGGTATAGGTAAATCATGTTAACCTTTGTTACATCTACACCACAAGTTGTCATTATGAAAGTTATAACAAGCAACTGGTGAGCTTTCTTTACCAGCTTTATTTAAGGCATAAACAGCAGATCAAGCAGATGAGGAGATCCAACTTTCTATTAGTTGGAATGATGGATGAGGGCTGTAATTATCAGAACTTAGGACTTTTGTTCCTATTTCATGGTTCTAGTATAAATTCTCTTCTTGTAGAAAATAGTGGAGATAACATTGCACAATATTATCCCCTCTCTAAATACATCATGTAGAAGTTTTTCCTCATGGAGAGAATGGTGAGAAATCACCAAGAATAACCAGGTTATTCAACTGACAATTTTAAGACACATAGTGGTTGACAGAGAGTCAAATAATCCTGCATTATAATGATTCCAGTCAATTGACCAAAGGGTTTGTAGACTATATTTTATAATTGGCTTACAGCTCAGTCCTTAGCTTGGACAATGATCACAAGATTCATTTTCCTAACTCCAAATAGGCAACATAATGTGGAAAAACTTACTGCTTTATGTTAAGTATACATTATTTTATAAAGTACTGAAAGATGAATGAATACTAATATAAGTGCTTTGGTGATACATCTGAACATCGATGACTGACTCTTTCAGCTGATCTGTCCAGGTTTGGTGTCCCTACACTCACACTATCTATGGCGTTGCTGTTCCTGCTGTCTCGCACATGGTCGAACACACCCATCCATATCTCAGAATTGGGTTTGTTACAGGTACGATCTGGCTTCTCTGTCATGCTAATGAATACCAATAATATTATTAATGAGCATATCACCTCAGCTCCATTGCTGCTGTTCTTTGAAAATGTATGAACATTGCAAAATTTAGTTCTCCTTGCCTAGAAATCTTAGGACTCATCCTACCTGCTTGGGCATAATAGCAGTAAACTATTCCAATGTGTACTTTGAACAGATGCAATATCATAGCAAACTAGGACTGGAACAGGATGTGATATTAAAAGAATGATTAACAAAGAAGGTAGCTAAATATAGTTAATGTCACAATTGTGTTCCTATAGATCAGGGGTCCCCAAAGTGGTGGGTATCGACCCCCTGGGTCGATGAGAGTTCTCTAGGGGTCGATTAATACAAGGGGGTCGAAAGCGGGTAGACTTGCTTCTTACTTTTCATC
>JAOPJM010002023.1:5863555-5874561 GCA_027124095.1 Muusoctopus leioderma | reverse complement strand
AATTGTTCGTCCCTGTGAATAAATCAAATCTAACTCTAAAGCAGCCTTCACTTTCATTATTATATGAAATTAACATTCATCTCTACCACTACGTATATATCTCTTCTTCTACTCTCTTCTCAATTTATGGACATCATTTCTAACTACGTAAAATAACGAACCCTAAAAAGGGTTCCTAAAAATGTATCAAAGCCATATATTACTGTTACTTATTTTAATGATCATGAAGAGATAAAATGCAAATTCGACATTTATTTCAGAAAGGGACGAAAATTAAAACTATCATGCATGTAATGCATTTAGTCAGGCGCCTTATTTTTACCGCATGTTAAAAATATTTGATACTGATTTCTAACATTGGCTCAAGGCCACTAATAAAGCTGGCTAATTTTGAGGTGAAATATTTTATTAAATCAAACCCAGTAAATGTTTTATAGACTTTAGAAGGATGAAAGACAAATTTGAACCCGGCGGAATTTGAACTCAAATCTTAAAGAGACGTAAGCAAATATCACAATGTATTTTGTCCAGTACTCTACCGATTCTACCATCCATCGCTCATGCAAATATGATATCTATGATTTAAAAGCAAACTACATAAAAGCGGTGTCAATTTTACTACAAGAAATAAATAATTGTAAGAGAATTTCAAAATGATCTTAATCCTTGTGAAATCCCTTTTTACAGTTCGTCTTGAGGCTTTACTTGATCAATAAACTCCTTGACAGACAGCAAGTAATCCATAAATCCAACGATAGGATACTTCGACAAATAGACTTGATGAAATGTCTCTTCCAAATCGTTCAGTTGAGTTTCAGTCAAATCACTCTGTAAAATAGATGAGAAAATGGTAACAACTAAAGTAATGAAATCATAGTTTAAGGTTTGTTATTGTTTAGTGCTCAGGTCAACTCTGAATGAACAGACATATGATCAAAGATATTCAAGCCACGACTATCCCGCCTTTAACTTTTTGGCAGGCACAATGTATAAGGACCAAATTATCCAATGTGTCCTTTTTATAAGACGGTAAGGTATGATTTGAAGGAGATTTAGCTGCTATTTCTTGCAGGTCGAGCGGCCACATAGAGATTCCCTCGTTAACATTAGAAGTTTAAAAAGTAAATGACAGAGACATCATAAAAAGCTTCAAAACGCTTTTTTTTTTCTAAGTAGAAAGGTGTTTTAATACAAAACGAAATAATTTAGTGTTCAAGTATTTTATGCAAAACAAAACAAACAACGACCATGGCCATCATTAACTCTTAATATCCTGTTAAAAATGATTTTCAACTGTAATGATTGAGTAGAAAATGCCTAAAAATGAGGTTTTAGGAGCTTATTTATTATGAAATGTGCAGATAAGAAACACATGTGCTTGAGGCAGTTTCACACAAAAATATTTGACCTTCACCTAATATATATTTCAATAATTCACATCAATGCGATGATGTGGTACCGTGTGGAACCGTGTCCTACAGGATGTTAAGAGTTATAAAACTTTATTACAAAAGCTTGTGTATCCCAGGACTTTATTTAACTGCTGCAAGTTGTTGGTTCGGGGTTAAAATCTGATTAGATTTCATGTCATTACTTACATTGAATTTACAATAAAGGGGCTGTTATTGATAACTTTTGGAGAGGTGAACAGTTTAAGGTGAGATAGTAAACATGAAAAAGGAGGGAGGTAAAGAGTACTTGCAGTGTGAAGGGGGAAAGAAGGAGGGGAAGAGACACATGGTGAATAGAGAGTGAGAAAATGTGTAAGTTTGTGAGAGAGAGAGAGAGAGAGAGAGAGAGAGAGAGAGAGAGAGGGGGAAGACTTGAGAGAGAAGACTTGAGAGAGAAGACTTGAGAGAATGGAGTATTGGAAGAAAGGGAGGAGAAAAGAAAAAGAGAAAGAGGATCTAAAACAGGAAAAGATAAGAAGAAAAGATGAGATAGTTGAAGAGAATATGTGTATGAGAGAGAGAAAGAGAGAGAGAGAAAGGGAGAGAGAGACAGACAGACAGAAAGACTGGCAAAAGAATGTAAAATGTGAGAGAGAGGGAGAGTGAAGAGGGTAAGGAGTGAGGTTGATGTAAAAGTCAACAAGATACATATACTAACATCAATAACACATATACTAACATCAATGTGTAAGATCTGGGTAATAAAAAAGTCCGAGATTGATATTAACTTAGCTTAGGAGCAAAGGTAAATGAATCATGAATGTAAACTAAATGGTAACTGCCTGGGGTGATATCAGTTAAATTGGGATAGTAAGAGATAGACTGAGAAGGTGGATTATAGATAACAAGCAACTTCTGACTTATCTTCTTTATTCTCTTTAATCTCTAATATCATCTTTCTTTATGAGATATTCTTCTATGTATTTACCAGACCTTATCCATTCCTCTGTTTATGTTTCTCTGTGTTTGAAAATGTTTGACTCATTGAATTTAGGAAGCTAAAGTATGTTAACTAATATTCTTATTTAGTTTTCTCTTGGCACAAATAATTTTGCATGTCTTGAGAAGTGGGTGAAATGTTAAGTGCTTATAGTAGTGGAGATTAGGCTCCTGATTATACCTTAGTCATGTTCACAAGAATTAATTGCTAAAATTTTCTATGTAAAATAAAGGAGGAATTTGAGATTGAAAAGATCAACAGGCCTATTGGATCTCAGTAGACCTGTTGATATTTTCTGTCTTAAATTCCTCCTTATAATGTCTAGTATTGCAAAATACTTTATATATAATGATGTAGATTGCACATTCCTAGTGATTATGGTTTAAATTACATTGACTGACATTTAGAAACTTTGGTCTGGCGAAGACTACTGAAGCAACTTCCTCTATCTGTCTACTCGGTTAATTATACATTCCTGAGGTATTTACTCTTACAGTTTGGTGAACTGAGTCAGCAAGAGTTAAGTGCCTTGACTATTAAGTCAATGAAATGCCAATGATCTACTCAGTTTTATGCATGTCTACCCCTGACATTAAAATATATTTTGATTCCGTGTAATGTCAGAGACAAATTTAAAATATAAACATTTCAAGTCTACTTTCTAGCTTCACTTTCATACATCAGTTATATTTTTTTCTTTCAACACTTATTTTTCACTTCTAAATGATTAATTTTCTTTTAAAGTTTTATTCCTTTCAGAAATATCAAAATAAAAAAATAGTTTGAAAATATTTTAACATGTCTCTTTTTAATATATTTTCCTAGTACTGCCTGAAGTGATCAAGAGAAAAATCGAAAAATTGTATTTCCCCTGCTTTCTAGATAAGAAACTAGCATTTTGTATTAACATTTAAATCTTTATGTAAGTTTATATAGTTTCTGGACGAAAAAACATTTCCATTTTAAAGATCTCTATACACAAGAGTATGATTGAAAGGATTTGAGTCAAATGTGAAGTTTAGTTTTCATATATAATGTTCAACATAGCAAAAGTATCCTACAAAGATAATGCTTTGTGTATTGAGAATTGTTGAATATCCAAACCATGACATTCTTATGGATAAAACTATTTTAATGTTATCAAAAAAAGTGGGGGGAGAAGAGGTAAGATTGATAGAATTTAAATATTTGGAAAATGCACAACTATATATTACTATGTTTTCAAGGGTAGTGAATTGGCAGAATTTTTATTTGTCATCATCATCATCATCATCATCATCATTTTAAGTCCTTTTATTCCATGTTTGCATGGGTTGGATGGGTCTTCAACAGCACAGCATTTAGCCTCTTACTGCAGTCCCTTGTCATCTTCTTCATGAGATCCAGCATCCGGAGATCAGCCCTCACCACTTCTTCATGTGTCTTCGTTGGTTTCAAATTCTACAGGTTCATTCCATTTGGATCAAATTTCAGTAAATACCTTGTGGTATTTAGTTACATCCCTTTACATTCTGAGTTCAAATCCCATCAGTGACAACATTGCTTTCATCCTTCCAGGGTTGATTATAGAAAGTACCAGTCAAGTACTAATGTCGATTTAGTCAACTATAACATCTGCAGTAAAATGTGTGGCCTTGTGTAAAATGTGTGGTCTTGTGTAAAATGTGTGGTCTTGTGTAAAATGTGTGGTCTTGTGTAAAATGTGTGGTCTTGTGCCAATGAGAAAATGATAACTGTTTTAATTTACCCTCAGTTGACCCCATCATAGATCAACCACTTTGTGATAATGTTGCAGCAATAGCTTCATCAGTAGTATTTGTTTCAAAAGTAAAAGGCAAATTATAATTGATAGTAGCCACAGCTACCCATTTAATATCATTTTTAAAAGAATTGATACATTTTACGGTGTGACCTCAGATAAAGGAAATTTTACACCAACTAATAGCCCAATTTTGAAAAAAGAAGGTAGGGTTCCATTTTGGTGTAGTACATGAAGAACCCAAATATCCGTTGTAATTCTTTACTATTCTAAGGTATAGATAGCTCTTTAAGAGGTCTGAGGTATTCTGGATTAGGACGTAATTCTCTATCTGAAATTACATAGCCTCAGAAGTTAATAGATATTAAGGTTATATTTATAATTATTTTTGTTTACGGTCAAATTATTATGTTGGGTAGCTTTAAACAAATTTGAATGGTTTATATCATGCTCTGATGATTTTGTTTCACCACAAACTAAAAAAAATCATCCAAATATGAATAGGTAACTTTAAGTTTATTATCATGGATAAATTCATTGGCAACTTGCTAAAACATTGATACACCATTTTGTAACTGCCATAGGAACTTGAGTATATTGCTACAGTATATTGCTACAGACCCTATGTATGGTCTTTCCACAAGTATTATGCCAACTTGATAATAAGTGCTACATAGATCAATTTTGTTATATTTATGTTTGGATATAATATTGATCATCTATATGGGGAACTGGATAAACATCAAGCTCTGTAAAATGGGTGATAGTTTGAGGGAAAACTACAACAAGCCTTTACTTACTGAAATTACCAGCAACAATCAAATCTTGAACCAACCATGGGGAATTACTTGGTTCTATGATGCTTTCCCATAACGTTTTGAAATTTATAATCTATAAAATCTATAAATTCTTTCCTGCTGTATCGGTGATGATTGGTTGCAACAGATTTGCAGTTTGAAGTCAGATTTTGAGAGAATTTTTAGCAAGTTCCCCAACCACTTGTAGTTGAGTAAAACCACAAATTAAAATAGATTCTGATCCATGATAGATAACTGTAATTTCTTTATGTAATTTCAAAAAGAATTATAACGAGAATCATATTAGTACAAATTTGTAGCAGGACAGAAAATTCTACATTTCTATATAATCTATCTTTTACAGATATTTTAGTCATATAAAATCTGTTAATTTGTGCTTTAAGTACAGAATTATCCATGGAAACAGTACCTGTTTTGGGATATATTTCCAGATTGAGTTGAGTATCTAATTTTTGACAGATGAAATTTTCTGATGAGCCTGTATCTATGAGAATTTTCACAACCTTGTAATTAATTTTCACTGTTATCATAGAAGATCTAAAGGGTCCAGTAGCAGAACATACAGTCACCAGAGAAATAGATTCAGATTGAACAACTGAAGAAAATGCCTTAAATTGTGTGGAAGAAGAGATGTGGCCACCAGACTGGCAGACAATAGTCCTGTGTCCTGCCTTTTCCCACTTTCAACACACAACAGTTTTAGCTGAACATGGGGTGCAAGGATGGATCCTTGAGTTGCCACAGAAAAGTACATTCTCCAAATTCTAAGTTTTACTATGGCATATTATTAAAATTTGTCACTTAAATTTTCATTAACATCAAAAGGTCCCAACAGGCATTTAATACAATTCTGTATTAGATTAAGTTTGTTCCAAAGACTTAGCCTATTGGATGGCACTATCCATTGTTAAGGATATATTTTCTAGTACTCTGGTCATAATAATATTTGAACGTATTCCACATATAAAAGAATCTCTTTTAAATGATGATTTATTTCCTTCAGCAGTTATAGCTTTAAAATCGTAATCATGAACTAATGCAATTAAATTCTGTAGCAATTCATCTATGCTTTTGTTGGGCTTTTGACATCATGTTGACATATGGTGTCTGGCATATATTTCATTAGCTAATTTCACATTACCTTCTTCTAGCTGTTTTAAAGCAAGCATTATCAAAAGTTGTACAATCTTGTATAATGCCTTGTATGTTAGGCCTAATGTAGGAACCAACACTTTCTAGTTTGTTATGATTATGGTTGGGATTGATATTTGTGAGGAAATACTTGAATTCCTTAACATTTAGAGTAAACACATATGTACTGAGGGTGAATGCAGGAGTCGATGTCTCATCAGGTGATAAAGTAGCACTGTGGGTGTTTCGGTCCCTTCCACGATGACACCCGAGCTACCCAAGGCCACCCACAGATGTAGGTGACAAAACTTGTGCACAACAGCACAAGCTTAGTTGAGTCAGATGTTGTGACTTTGAGCCAGATATCATTGTCAACCTCAACAGTCAATCTTGCTACACCACTCATCTCTCTTGAGCCAGATGTAATGGATCACTTTCTCAGCAGCTTCTGACAATTTTCTGGAAATGTTTCTTCTTTCCTTCACAGTTATTCCAAGGCTCCTGATCATCAAATGAACCCTGGTTCCAAAAAATCCTCTGACACCTATCACCACAGGAAGGTATATTGCCTCTCATCCATTGTTTTCACAGAGGTCAACCAGCTCACTGTATCTGTTGTCTTTTCATATTGAGGAGAGTTTGTTGGAATGTCAATTTATCTGGGCTAGCTATCATTTGATTCAGTAATTGACAACATTTAAATTAATTAAACTGTTGCAATATAGAAAGTTCCAGATATTATATTTAATCAATTTAAAAGAAACATATATCATCAGCTGCCATAGCTGGCATGGTACCAGAAGAAGATATAAAGGACATAACTATTTTATAGTTAAGTAGCTCTTATCACAGCATCTTTACATCAAATTAGCTTCCTATTGTGGATCCATTTTAAGACATTTTAAACTGTTTGGTTAACATACTCTCAATCCTCAACTCCCTACAACAATTAGTTTCATCCTCCACAAAAATCCTTAATCAGCACACATATACTTCAAACACCTTTAATATCTTTCTCACCTCCAGAACCAATATTTCTTTAACCATCAGTGTCTCTGCACCTATCAGGTTGTATGACCACGACTACCCACCACATATCCACAATAACCCCACTTTCAGGACCATATGGCACTTCAAATCAGCTTACTGGCCAAACACCTCAGTTCTATGCTAACTTTCTCTGGTAGCACATGAGCTTCACACCTGACCCATCAGAAACATTTAGGCAGGGGAATGAAACCACCCTCTTAAGTATGCCCCTCCACATCCCACACACAAGCAATACTCACAGCCCCAGGTCACCCAAGTGGTTCACTCATAGCTGCACTACAACAGTTCAGTCAAAGAAGATAGCCTACAATGCTTGAAGAAAATTACCCGCCCCTACAAACTGGACAGCTTTCACCTAGCACTACAACTCCTGTAAGGCCATCATCCAAAATGCAAAGAATGTCTCTACGTGTTACAAAGACTGCAAGCTCTATCACCTCCAAAACTGCAGCCAATTCTTTTAGTTCCTTTCCAAAGAATATCTACCAACTTTGTAAATATCCTATTTTCCTCTACTTTTCAAACATGATAGTTCAGTAAGCAGTATTTGCACGGAGAAAGCCTCCACATTTGCAGCCTGTTTTGTATCCAAATCCACACTGCATACACTAGGTAAATCTCATTCGAAGCTACCCCTTTTCACTCGACTAGGCTCACTATCACATATATATACACACCTAGCATGAAAGCACCCCCAGTTACTTCAAATGAACAAAGCTACTGGGTCTGATAATGCCCTTCCATTACCCCCAAAACATTGCATGCCAAAGCTAACTCCTATCCTCACAAAACTCTTCAATCTCTCTCTCTCTGTAAGGAAGATATCCAGATCTTTGGAAATATGCTACAGTATATCGCATTCCCAAGAAGGGCAACCCCCTAACTCTGCCAACTGTCATCCTATTGCAATCACTTCCAACATCTTAAAATATGATGGCAACAGCCATTAACAACAATATCTCCGACACCTTGAACGTCTCTCCCACCTCTGTCATCTCCAGTACGGTTTTTGTAAAGCCAGGTCTACTGGAGACTAACTCTCATATGTCACTCACCAGTGGGCCCCGGCCCTTCATAAATGGGATGAAAGCAGTTGCACTCAACATCAACAAAGCATTCATCTGTGTCTGGAAAAAACACTCACCTATGAACTCCATTCATCTCTCATCTCTTGGATTGGTGGCTTTCCTTCATATTGCACTGTTGCAGTATGCACTGACAAAGCTCTCTCTGACCCATGCTCTATCAACTATGATAGGTGTGCCTCAAGGTTTGTTCCCCCCCCCCCCACATGCTTCCTCCTATATATCAATGACTTACTTGCCATCACCTCCAACAATGTCTACTCCTATGCAGATGATACCACTCTTCATTCCTCCCTAACCTTCCACATCTGGGACAGTACTGATGCTACACACACAGACATACTAGACCACATCTAAAGAAAGTTCACCCAACTGACTGGCATGAAGTCGCTCACCAACACATTCCAACCTCTGGCCCATAGATATGCTGTCTCCTCTCTCTATCACTTCTGCTGCTGCTACAGTGTCCTCTGCAATTCCAAGCTGGTTGGTCTCATGCCACCCCCACTCCTGACTCACTCATCCCTCTTCCTCTCATTATCCATATTATATTTCTCCCAGATCATAGACCAACCATTATGCCCAGTTCTTCCTCTTCAGGGTGTTGGCACTCTAGAATTACCTCCGTGCATATGTTCTTTCTGCAACTATTGATTTGCAACTGTTCAAGAGGAATGTTAACTGCTTTGATCTCACCTGATTCGTGGGGCCTGTGAATGCCATGTGTACAATCCCTTTCTTCCAGACCAAAGCAATAAAAAAGACATTTCTAACTGCTAAATGGTGTTTACATTAGACATTTGTTTTAATCATGCAATGCTACAAATCCTACTGTTCTACTGTAAAGCAGATAATAGTTACCAAGTTCAGGGTTTATCAGAGCAAGTGTATCTAACTGTAAGGTTTCTTATTGCCATAATTCATATTCTAATACTTCTAAATACACTGAGAGTATACGCTTCCACTATTTTGTTACCTACTTTACATACATTTAGATTATATTTTTCTCGAATACAAAGTTGTTCTAAAAGATGTTTGTATTGTATGCAAAAATACACTGTAACTTCTATGATATTTATTCCTTCATTAAAAGGTACATTGTTATTAAAAGGAAGTGAACCCAGTTACGACCTTTTAGCAGTGGAGAGTTATCAATATTTATCACTGTTGGTGATAGTGTACACAGGCAAACAACATAATGTATTTCAATATATTTAATGTAAGGAGAGTAGTAGATATGCATGCACTAGTAGAATGCCAAAAAAGGTGTTGTATCCATTCAAACTTCAATGCTATGAGATCAATACCAGGTGAACCAGCTCCACACACGTTTTGTCTCTCTGTGACAATGATGCTGCATGTCAAGCAGTTTTCTGCAATCAGACTCTGATGATCATATGTTGGATTCTGAAAAATTATCCTGGTTTCCTTCTTGCAATATACACTTGACAGTGGTTGAAAGTTCTGCTACTGAGAATAAGAAATATCTAGAGGAACAGGGATCCACACCATATGCAGATAACATTTGTAAGACAGACATCAATAAACAGTAAATACTTACAAAGGTTCCCTGAATGAGAAATCAATCCTTATTGATAGACAGCATTGGTCAGAAAATACTGAAATAGATGATGACGATAATGATGATGATCATCATCATGATAAAGACACGCATTACTATTGAAGATAATTCATGAGGCATTATTTAGGCCAGAACTACAAAGAGGTCAGTTAAATCTCTGAAAGAGTTTGATTGGAAACTTTACATAAACAACCTTACCATAACGAAGAATAACTGTAAATAGATAAAACTAAAGCTCTGAATTTGTCACACATTACTTTCATATCTGCTATATGTGATGATGTTTAATGCATTCATTACCTTTCCACTCTAGTTGCTGTGCTATTATATTTTTTGTCAGATTATTCCCAAACACTACATGACAGTGACATAAAGAATTGTTCAAACTGAAAACTTGTCATTTTCTTAGAATTGGATTTTTACTGTAGTTAAAAGCATACACACACACACACACACATATATATATAATATATGTTTGTATGTATGTATGTATGTATGTATGTATGTATGTATGTATGTATGTGTGTGTATCTGTGTTTGTGTGCGCGTGCATCCAGACCAATTAAAGAAGATATTACTGCATAGCTTCGGTAAGCTTCGAAACTGATTAAATATATGACAAGCGATATTAATTGTACGTAATTAGGCTAACATATAATGTATCCAGCCATTAAATCCCTCACTAGCTGAGCGACAGCAAACATAGAAGAATAAAGGCAATATAATATAAAGCAAAAAACAATGCATTAAAATACTAAACACAATAAAATAAAGCTATGCAGATAATGACTGATATTAAATGCTTTGGCTGCAAACGATTCTCAGAATATCTAAGCAATGGAACCAATTATACAGCTGCCAAAAAGATTGTTTTGTCTATTACAAACAAAACCCAAATAATACAAAACAAATGTCAATATTAAATCACAATTATTATTCATATTCAAGAAATATTCCACCGACATAAAGTCTGTTGGTGCCATTTGCTGTATTTCCAATCCGATAAGTGCTTAAAGGCCTTTTAGTTATTTTTCTTTCATTATTCAACAATTCTTGTAGTGTATCATTGTAGTTACTATACATCTGATATTGAGAATCATCCATTTATATATATGCAAAGTCTATCTTGACCACTTCACTCCTGTTATTTCTAGCTATTTTCAAACAGTCCGTAACGAAGTCCTGTGATC
>JAOPJM010002023.1:5658268-5670394 GCA_027124095.1 Muusoctopus leioderma | reverse complement strand
ATGGAAAGACAAACATATAAGTAGGAAATTTCAGAAATACATAGTTTTAAGAATACATTTTTTTTCTCTATAATATGGTGTCTGGGGGAAAGGGCTGTGCCCATAGCCTTCACAGGTTCTTCAATACTAGTGAGATCAATAGGTTTGATGTTCTTCTTGAACAACTGAAAGTTGATAGTCGCAGGAAAAATATGGGTGAGGAGGGAATTCTAGAGGGTTGACGTTCAAAGTGGTTAGTGCAGAGTCTAGGTGGGAAGTGTGGACATAATATTGGTGATAAGATAAGGGACAAGTGAGCTGGAGGTGACATGAAATCAGCCAGCTACAAGGAGCAGAGGCCATTGTTGTTGTGGTAGAAGAGGGAGGTAGGGTGAGGAGACAGTATGTCTGTGGGCCAGAGGCTGGAGTGAGTTTGTGTGCAGCTTCATCTGAATCAGGTAAAGGAGCTTACTATGGATTTTACAGAAGCGAGACACTACATAGCTATTCTATTGGGTGGAAAAGAAATTTTCTTGTAATAGACATTTAATGTCTAGATAAATAATCACATGAGTATATTTGTCAGGACTATTTACGAACTAAGAATGATGAGAGATTAAATTAACATATCAAAATATATTTAGTCTGGCGCTGAGTTGTTCCAACCATCTCTACCTTCTTAAATTGAAATATGGTAAATATATAGAAGATCCATATTTGTTTATATATTTTGTTGTTGTTAGTGGCGCCAGTATTTCTTTGTCGTTGAAGATGTTTCTGAAACCCTGAGGTCATTCACTAGTCACTTTGATTAGTGTGGAGAAAGACTCACAAGTTCGATCCCCACAGTGCTTGGTCTTCAAAGCCCCTGTATCTATGGCACACCAGTGTTAAGACAATGGGATGCCTGTCCAATTACAGAGAGTTAGTAGTAACACAGTCTGCTATGGTCCATCTTGACACTTTTTCTCAGTGCATGAGGGGCAATGACATGGTCATTGGTAAGATTTGAATTCCTAGGTGTAATTTGAACTTGGAATGCAAAGAGCCAGAACAGATACCACAAGGCACTCGTCCGACCTTCTCACAATTCCAACTATCCATTACCCTGGACTGGTACTTTATTTATCAACCAGAAAGAATGAAAGGCAAAGTTGACTTCAGTGGGATTTGAACTCAGAGTGCAGAGAGCCAGATAACACAAGGAATTCTATCCGATGCACTAATGACTCAGCCAATTCACCACCTTTCTATATTTATATATCATGATACTAAGTACACACACAGAGATACACACACACACACACATACTAACATACATAAACATGCTGTCAAGCACTCACACACATGGTACACAAACACACACACTCGCAGACATGCACACAAACACACACATACATGTATGTGTATGTGTGATGTTAGGTGTGTATTTTTACAAGTATCTAAAAATAAATAATTGAATGGAACAGTTTGGAGACTGCCACTTTTATTATAAAATTTTCATATATGAATTGATTTAGTTCTGGACTGCTGGCTGACTCATATGTCAAGTGTTCAAATCTTATCACAGGCATGCATAGCATAAATATTCTTGAGCAATACACAAGTTTATATCTTTTACTTGAAGGGCATACACTAGCATAAGAAAAATAGCACCAAGAAATGGCCTTGCTCAAAATTCTGATAAAGATCTAAATTTGTTACTAGATAAATAAATATGTTCAAAGATTAGATAATTTTTATGAATGTCTTCTGCATTGATTATGGCTTTTAGATAATTTTATCCCAAGAATCAGCAGTTCTTCTGAGCTGAGAGAATTTTGGATATAATTGAGGATGTAATATTATGGCAGCCATCCCAATGTATTCTCAAAGAGAGGGTATTATTTCTGAAGCCCAGCCAAAGATTTCAGACAAATTGACATCCTGTTCCTCAACAGAATTATCTCAATAATCTTTAGTTACATCGGAGATCAAAGGAGTTCACACCATATTAGAAATTTAAATAAATTATTATTTGAAGAAAACAGAAATTGAGGGAATAAAGTATTGTCTTAGTTAAAATGCCTAAAGGAAATTTTGGGATATGTTGTTGAAACAAGACATTTTCTCTGACTTAATGAACTTGCTATTTGATGCTTTATCAGGTAGCTTCCGGTTATATAAGAGTCAATAGAGATATAGCCACCAGATAAATGGCATGATGTCTATAATCACCATAGAACAAATAGAACAAATACCTATGACCAGAGGTGAGGTGGAGACAGACTTATAGGAAAACTTAATTCTCTAGATTATTAATTAGAGATCAAAAAATATTATAAGTAATTTCTTTTGTATTATATATGTGGAAATAAGAATAAAACTATGATAGGAAGCAAACTGCCTTATATTTCTTCTTAAACTAATAGGCAAACAGTTTATCTTGATAAAGTTAAACTACACTTTTTCAATGTTGTCTACTGTGTAGAAATGAATACATAGTCATTGGACACTATTTCAAGTTCTCTCTATTTTTTGGTGCTATATATTTGTGAGTTTAAAATACCCAGGGAAATAGATTAAAGTGGTGTTTATTCCCATGAAATCATTTTTTTTCTTCTTGTTAGCATTTGTTTCATAAATCTGCTAATCCTTTTTTGATTATGCCCTTAGGCCCTCTTTTTTAATGAGTTGGTGGGAATATGATGTTAAGTGAAGTTAATGGCTTTTCAAGTAGCTTTTCCATGGCTGCCAAGGTTTGATAATTTTCAGAGTAAAGGATCTTCTTTTTTAGGATTTTCGTTTTGATTTTGCAACAGGATGTATTTTTATATCATTAATTATGTATAAAACAGGAATAATATATATCTTCTTGTGTAATTTATACAAGTGTGTGTGCACATACACACAGACACACATGCACACAAACATACATGCACACAAACACACATGCACACACACACACATTGTGTTTTTATATTCAACTGTTAATATATCAACAACAGAGTCTAGGATTAAAACGAGCCAGCTTTAATGTCACTAATAAAACATTTTGCTTTGATAAGCGTCATAGCTCTGTTTCTCAGCAGGATTTGTAATAATAAGAAA
This sequence comes from Muusoctopus leioderma, assembly GCA_027124095.1. Taxonomy (NCBI): domain Eukaryota; kingdom Metazoa; phylum Mollusca; class Cephalopoda; order Octopoda; family Octopodidae; genus Muusoctopus; species Muusoctopus leioderma. The sequence goes on along the minus strand of JAOPJM010002023.1, from coordinate 5,667,325 downwards.
TCAACATCTTCATTATTAAGATACTAGGTCAAACAAAAACACAGTACCTGGTTTCAAACCCAAGCTGTTGATTGATTATCTGTAGATGACACAGTAGCAAGAGTCGCTCTGAATACTCAAAAGCTCCCTACATTTGTGAAATTCAACTCAATTATAGATGTGAGTAAGTGTTACACCTCTCAAAGTTAAATTTTAATTGATTGCACAATATGTTATATCCATAACATAGTTAGTTATAACCATAGTTATACTGGTACATTACTGCTGCTAATCTTCAGATCCTATTACCACGATTTAACTATGCATGGCATTACATATTACTATTACTCTACACGATTGCTTGATCTGCTAGAAATAGCTGCAAAATCTCCCTCAAATCACACTCTACCAAATTAAAAAGAGTAGACATATGCATCCTGGAGAAAGTAGTCCTAGATACATTGTAGCTTAAACAAAACTGAAAGATCATGGCTTGAATGCCTTTGATCATAGATCTTCTCAATAGCAGCTGACCTGGGGCTAAATAGCAACAACAAACCTTTCACTCTTTTACCAGTTTCATCCATTCAATTGTGGCCATACTGGGGCATCACATATACCATAAAATCAATAACAGTTCCTAGTGATTCTTCTTAGGAAGGCGAACTGAATTGATCAGCTGTTGCTATTTGTAGGCCCATGGAGGTTAAATAAGATTAATGAAATATCATATAGGAGTCTTCTTGCTTGATTCTGTGAGCTGTGCCTCAGCATGATATATGTTTAAAGTTAGGAAGATTAACCAGCCAAATTTAAGTTTCTTAGCCAGATAATCACTGCAGTACTAGTGGCAATATTAATCATTCTGCCTGTAGGTCACTGACACTTATAATAACTCATCTAGATTAGTTGTGACTCTCTCAACATAGCATACCTTGCCTGCAAACAAACATCAGACTGTCCTTTCCCTAAACATGTAGGTTAACTTTAAGAGATTAATACTTAATTTTTTGAAATGACACCCCTTTTCCTTGAGAGCTGCTAACAATTGCCATTAGGTTTATGTTTTCTTTCTCCAACAAACAGGGAAATTTTAATAAACTACGGATTTTTTAGCATACAGTACAATCCCCTTTAACTTACTCATCCAAATTGATGATATCATTGGCCCATTTGAGTTATTTCCCTTAGCTCTTTTTATTTTTAATTATACCATAGAAATATACTTTGAGAGAGTACCAGCAAAGTAATTTCTATTATTTCTCTATTTATGTTACTTGCATTTATTATGAGTAATATACATGAAGAATTTATATAACATTTAAAAAAAAATAAAATGTTGTCAGGAGGCAGGGCTGTGCCCATGCCTATTGCAAGCACTCCTTCCAGGACTGATGAGATTGATATGGTTGATGGTAAGTATGAAAATCTGTAAGACACAGCAGGGGATGGTGGGAGGAAGAGATAAGTGTGTCTGGTGGGCCTGTGTGGTGGTGGTATGCAACAAGCTAGTTCAAAGGAGCAAAGGCTGTTGTAGTAGTAATAGAATAAGCAGAGTGGGGATAGTGAATAATGTGTGGTGTGTTAGAGAGGAAGTCTTTGCCAATCTGTTGGATGGGCTTTCTTTCAATGTGTTGTAGAATGTTTGTGTGTATAGCAGCAACACAGTACTAGATATGGGAGCTTTATTATGGGGTTTTACTTGAGCTTTGTAGAGGGTTAAAAATTGATCAGAGGTGAAGTATTTTCCAGCCTTGAAGAGAAAAGTTAGTTTTAGGGATGCATTTTCAGCTCTGTGCTTATATATTTGACTATGAACTCAATGCTATGCTGTTGATACAGTACCAACTACTGTTCTTTCAGCTGGTTAACTAATACTCTAGTTAACGTTCTAATTGATATTCTATTGACTATACCATTTACATTTCTCAGTCAAAGATTATGGTAATAACTGAGACTATGAATGAATAGAAGATTTTGTTGATTGTAGCAAGAATATTAATCATAAATGACAATTCACTAGACAGAGCTAGTTTTGAAAAGCTTATGCAAAGCTAAGGACTATATCTATATAATAAAAGAGTTGAATCATAAGAAACTAGTGAGGCTCTGTGTTGTCAAATAATACAAACAGTTCAAGCAGTGGAATACATTTTATACTATGAGGTTTACTAGTTTACAGGATAAATATATTGGGAGTAGTGAAAGTGAAGAAAAATTATTATTTCAGTGAAGAATAAAGGAAAATGAAGAGGAGGTAAAGGTATATCTATATAAGTTGGTAATGATCAGCTCAGTAACTATATACTTTTTATTTTAATTTTCTATCTCAATTGGGGAACAATAGCTTCATTGGTTCAGGTTTCCAATGAGCCAATCATAGGTTCATTGCATTTCTGTTGGTGTGAGTAACAAAAGAGTAACTGTAATTTGGTGTAGAACAAATATTGCAAAGGACTTCCTATGAAGAGCACCAGTTTTGGGGTTTTCTCAGAGAAGTTTACATCCCTTGCCAACATACATCAATGAAAGATATATACATATCTTATGTATATATATATAAACATACAACGAGCTTCTGTATAGTTTCTTTTCATCACATTCCCTCACATAGTGGTAGTCAACCCAAGGCTATGGTAGAAGACACTTGCTTAAGGTGCTACAAAGTGAGATGAAACAGGAACCATGTGTTTGCGAAGCAAATTTCTTAACAACAGAGTTGTACCTGTAGAATATATGCTGTCAGATTAGAAGCTTTACTTCAGTGAACTTTTTGTATGATAATTTCTATATAATTAGAGGCAAAGAGATTATAAATATGTAATAATGATCAAACTACTGCATAAACAGCATACCCTATAAATTGAGACATTCATGAAAACTGAAATTACATAATGTTAGATATTATGACGATATTAAGGTACACATTTTACCATATTAAACCAACGATGTGGATGTCAAAACAATGTCAAGGTTATACTTGTATGCTATGATAGCATACAAGAAAAGAAAAGTATGTTACCTCTTCCCCACAACTATATCAAGTAAGATGATCTAGTATTTTGTGACCTTCCAGAAACTCAAGCAACAAACTGTGCTAGAAATAGTTACCAAATAGTTACCAATCCTTCCATAATTCACACTATACTGTCTTAAATAAAGAAGAGATGTGTTAGATAATGTTGTCCTATATAGTTCTAAAAAGACAAGATGGTGATGGCTGAAATACCTTTGATGATAGGTCTTCTCAATCAGGGTGGATCTGTGCTAATAACAACAACAACACTGACATATCTGCTGCAGATTTGAACTGCCAGTTCATTAGCCAGTTTTCCAATCCTTTTTACCTATTTTGTCTCTACTGATATTCTACCATAACTTACATTTAAATGTTATATTTGTAAGCTACCAGGATTATGTTCTATTTATGACAACCAGTAGAGACCATTCTGTATCAGTTATAGAAATACTGATTGCTTTTGATATTAATTCATTTCAATAAGCTTTAAACTATATATAGGCTTTGTTTGCAGTTTTGTACATCTTGGGTGGTCAAGAGGAAAAATGAGAGACAAAAGAACGACTAATTAAAATAGCATGAGAGTCAATCATAAAGAATCATCAAAAGAAATACTTGTTGTTGTTACTGATGTTATTAGAACTTAATTTGCAGCACGTTAATTGAATTAAGCAATCTTTGTTAGATGAGCACAGCTATTTACAATTAGTCCCAATTTGACTTCATGTAGCTTACTCTTTTACTGATAAATGATGTTCATAAAACAACATGAATATTTTCTCTGAAATTAGAATTAATTACCTCAAAAAGAGATTTGCTTGTCTGTTACAATTTGTAATAATTCATAAAGAAAGGAATTTAATGAGTTTTTATTTTTATTATATTTTGTATTTATTTTCTCTAAGAAGCAAAATGATTAATCTTTCCATAAAACCTCATGTCTAGTGCTACTTCTTAGATTCAGTGTTTACTTTAGCTTCATCTACCAAAAACAAAAAGGGAATTATAAATTAACATTGAAATAATCCAACTGTTATTTGCTTTCATACCTATGTTTATGATAAATTGTGTGTATGTATGTGGATCTATGTTTGGTTGTTGTTAGTGTTTAGCCCCAGCTCAGTGCTGATCAAGCAGACTTATGATCAAAGGCATTCTAGTCTTATTAGGGCTATCTAGGATTACATTATCGAATGTGTCATTCTTTTTCAATGCATTAGAGTGTAATATGAGGGAGATTTGGCTGCTGTTTTAGCAAGTTGAGCTCACTAGTTATAATACATACATGTGCAGCTAAATGTGAGATAATATGAGTTTGTGTTTTAGTCTCTCTCTCTCTCCCTCTCTCTATCTATCTATCTATCTATCTATCTATCAATCTATATTTCTTTCTCCCCCTTCGTGCATGTGTGTGTGTGTGTGTGTGTGTGTGTGTGAGTTTGTGTGTGTGTGTGTGCGTGTGCATGTATATGTATATTGAATATTTTCTCAAACACACACACAATAATACTCAAGGTACACTTATGATAGAAATATGTTGTCAGATATGTGTGTAGTAACTAGAATAACAAACCCACACCTGAAATCTTCAAACATGGGTTTGCAATCCTAGTTCTCACTTCCACTCCACACACAAATGCACAATTAATTGTAAGATCCCTAAATCTAATAATCTGTAGCGGTTAGCCTGGCCGAAATTCCAATGCAACATTAAGTGTATACACAGACAAGTAGCTATGGCGCACATATATGCAAATATACATATACGCACACAAACACCAATTTATTTTGTGACACGCATGTATACACTGGGGTTTGTTTTGTGGCAACCAGAACGCTAACCACGCTAGGCAACCAAAGCTTATAAATAAGCTTGCAAAACTGCCTCACCCAGTTCGCCCTCAGTTTTCCCCATGACTCCACGTCGTGCGTGGCTAGAGGCGTGCTCACTGTACCTTTGCTGTATCTTCGAGCACTCTTTTAGAAAGAAAATGATACTAAGTGAAGGAAAAGGCTGAAACCAGAAATAATAAATGCTATGAACTCATGACACCATCCTCTAACCTTTATAGTGGCACAGATATTGATCATTCTTGTGGTTGCTGTGTAGGGCCATGGGTCAATTCTGATCGAGCAAACCCATGATATGTAAGTAGTTAACCAAACTACTAGGCATGTGTGATCTATGCATCTATTATTCCATATATACCATACCTCCACCTAACTGAGGAACATACTGCTCATTCTGATATGCAGTGTAATAGTCTGAAATTCTCTCTAATGACTAGTCTTTTTCTGAATACAGGTTGTTGTTGGCCAGATCTATGATCAAATGTGTTCCAGTCATGACCATCCTATCTTTTTGTATATCAGGGACTACAGTACCCAATGTATCTTTCTTTATTTAAGATGGTGGGTTGTGATTTCAGGGATATATGGTTGCTATTTCAAGCATCTCAAATGACCACAAAGAGGTTCCCTTGTAGGCTCTGTACACCTAAAGTTTCTGATATCAACCATAGCAGAGGTGGGTAAGGTGGACTTAGTTAAAGTGACACTTGATGTTACTCTGCATTTACTCTGCATTTACCAGTGCAGTGTTTGGGGCTAAATGAAGTTATTGATGCTGTTGTTATTTTTGTGTGCATATGTTTTTCTAGACTAAGTGGGGGAGACAATGTTTTAAAAATGGTGTTATAGTAATATTCTGGGTTGTTGTAGACGTATCTGTTTGTTTGGAGATGATTGTACATGTGGTGGCATTGAATGTGAAGGTTGGAGTTTTCTACAGCAACAAGCTGTGTCCCCAGCATAACTAGATGGTATATGGATGTGGTCTATGTGCACCTGTGATGATGCAATGTGCACTGTTTTGTTTTCTTTGTGGATTGTTGTAGAGAGACTAGGGAGCCTGACAGAACAGGCATAGTTCATTATGAATCTAATGTTGCTGTTTCTGTCTGCTAGCCAAATGTGGTAACTGTGAGTGCTCTAAGTATGTATTCTACATATGCTCTGATGTCTTGTATGTAACTCTTAGTATTTTTGTCTTCTGTGTATGTGGCATTTTATGTTGCTGAATGTGATAGTTCATTCTAAGAAAGGTGATGGTAGTTTTCGTTGGTGCCACTTTAACTCTTAACATCCTGTTAAAAGTTTTCCATGTCCTGTATTGATTCGGCAGAAATGCCCCCAAAACAGGTTCTTTGCAGCTTATTTATTATGAAATTTACAGGTAAGAAATATAGGTGCTTGAGATATTTTCACCAAAAAAGAAAGCTCACTTTCACCGTATATATATTTATATAGTTCAATGATGTTTCATATCAATTTGATGATGTGGTACCATGTGGAACTGTGTCCTACAGGATGTTAAGAGTTAAATCTTTTACTTTGGAGCCAGGTTTGTAGCATTGGAGCAGTTTGCAGCTTTGTCTGGAGAATGACAAGGCCAAGGAAATATGAGTGTCATGTTATCTGCATTTGAAGCTGTGCGTATGCTTTGTGGTAGCGTGGCAAGGTCGTGTAGTTATAGGTTAAAAAGAATGGTTGAGGAGGGTATCCTTTTGATATTCCATTCAGGAAAATTGCAAATTCTATATCTGGTATTATATACTATATAGGCTTGGTAAACCAAAAGATAGTTTGCCAGCCAGCAGCTTGTATAGTTTCTTAAGGGAGTGATGTGTATTTGGTATATGAACAGGAAGCAGTGAATGAGTCAAAAACTTCTTTAATATTGATGGTTGTTAGGATGGTGTGTGTGTGTGTGTTCAGTTTTATTGTTGTTGAAGCCATCATGTTTTTGTGTGTAAGATTTCGGTGCAGTATGGATAGCAGTATGTAATGGTTTGAATCCATGTTGTGAGTTGGGGAGAGGAATATTTTGGTTGATAATGATGAGTCTTCCATGATTTTTGAAAATATGCATAAGGAAGGTTGATGGAACTGTGTAATACTGCTTTTGTTGCTGATTTTACCCAGTTTCCAGGTTTGGGAGATTTGGCAATGTTGATATGAATAGTTAAAAATGTTGGTGAGTAATAATTCCTTGATGCTTTGGGTGGTTTACGTATATGCTTGTAATTTTCTCAAGCCCTGAGGCATTTTAGTTTTGGGATTTCCTTATAGCTTTTCTTGTCTGATGGAAAGAAGTGGTTAAAGTCATGGTCTGCATGGAAAGATTTTTCTTTCTTCTTTGTGTGGTTTTTGGTGGTTGATTTTGGAAAAGTGTTTGATAAAGGAATGTTCTTGCTGTTGGAACATTAGAATGTTACCTGAGATGTTATTGTGACATGATGTAATGTGATCATTGAGTTCTCTATGTTTCTAATTACTTTGTATAGTGTTTTACTGCTTGCTTGCTTTAGTTTATTTTCTTTGTTATTTTCCTTGTTTTGTTGCTGCTTGATGCTGAGTTTTATTTTTGTTGTTGCTATTGTTGTTTAGTTCCAGATCAACTCTAATTAAGTAGACTTATGATCAAAAGTATTTCAGTCATGAATCCCCCAATCATTTTAGAGGTATGTAGGTCTACATTATCCAATGTGTTGTTTTCTTTCCAAAGATGGTAGGGTGTGATTTGAGGAAGATTTGGTTGCTATTTCTATCAGGTCAAGCAACCACGTAGAGGCTCGCTCAATAGCTCATATTCTATCGTTTTGTGTTTGGTGTTGGTGTGTAATGTGTGAAGTTGTACCTTGTTTTTATCAGGTTAGCTATTTCAGTTGTGTAACTGAGGTTGGATTATTGTATGCTGCTTTATGAAACATGCTTTTTTTTTTGATGTATCAACAATTATTTTGTTGAATACACAAACAGCACTGTCTACGTTGGGGATTGTGATGTTGCTGAGTTCTGTAAACCTTAATTCTGTTTCCTGGTGGAAAAGGGTTTCACTGAGAAGTTTTGAAGTTTATGGAAAATGTTTTAGTTTTGTCCATTGATGTGTAAGTGTATTGTGATGATGAGCATTGATGTGTAAACGTATTGTGATGATGAGCATTGATGTGTAAATGTATTGTGATGATGAGCATTGATGTGTAAATGTATTGTGATGATGAGCATTGATGTGTAAACGTATTGTGATGATGAGCATTGATGTGTAAACGTATTGTGATGATGAGCATTGATGTGTAAACGTATTGCGATGATGGAAAATTGTTTGCTACATACTTGTGGTAGCTAGATGTGTGGAGCGGAAGGTGATGAGAGGAGTTCTGATTAGCTTGGGGAGATATATGGGTGTATTGTTTAGAATGTGTTCCACCGCATGACTACCTCATCTTTTCTGGCAGATTAAATCTTGAACACAGTTATCCAGTCCAGCCATGACCTCCTCATCAACGTTTCTGGCATATTAAATCTTGGACTCAGTTATCCAGTATATTCATCCATTTTAAGATGGGAGGGTGAAATTTGAAGGAAATTTAGCAGCTATTCCCAACAGGTTGAGCAATCATGTAGAGTCTTTCTTGTTGGTTCATGATAAAAATGGTATTAATAAATGATGATGATAATGTATCTACGACTGCATTATCCAATGCATACTTTCTTTTTAAGACAGCAGGTTGCAGTTTGAGCGAGATTCGGCAATTATTTCTAGCAAGCAAAATGTCCAATTAGAGGCTCTCTGAGTGCCTTATAGTAATAATGTCTGATTACAGTATACCATAATACTATTGAGAAGATGGTGACAAGGGATAGTTAGTGAGAGTGATATTTAGCGTGATAGTGATTATATTAGGTTATGTTGATGGGAGCAGTGTGGATGATGGTAACGAGGTCGATAATGATGATATTAGTGACAATGGTAATGATGACTATGATATATATAAGTTCAACAAGACAGTAACAGTGGTTATGATGATTGTGATTATGATGATTATGATTTATAGTAATAACTGAAGAAGAAGGAGTAGACTGCAGCAAAGTAGCTGTTGAAGACAGGGAAATGTAGTGGACATGTAGCGGTTGGCTCCCTTCTGCAACTGGGGGCGAAGACGGAGGAGTTGTCTCCCGTGGGTGTGAATCCATTCACGAGAGACCGGAAGCTATTC
>JAOPJM010002023.1:5635236-5647725 GCA_027124095.1 Muusoctopus leioderma | reverse complement strand
AAAATCCTCTATTTGAATGAGGATGCACGTTGCAGTGCATAAATTCTTAAACTTTTTACATGATTATTTATTGAGCACTTTGCTGTTTTTCACAGTTATTGCTATGACTTTTAAAAAACTGTTCCCTCTATTTGAATGAGGATGCACGCTGCAGTGCCTAAACTTTGTAATATTGTTTGCATGTTATTTATTCAAAATTTTGCTGTTTGTCACATTGTATAATTTTATTGAAATATCTAATATTGTAATTGTTTAGAGTAAAAACAAACAATTAGGCTTAATATTTTAATTTACTTGACAAATGATGATAAAGGTTATATTAACATACATACACAGGTAGTAACAATTTATTAAATGGGGAAACTGTTATAACAGCAACTAATCTATAAATGCAGTTATGTCCCTCACATCTTCTTTCAGTACCATGCTACCAGCTACAGTTCCTGATGATATATGCCTATTTTAGATTTATTAAAGGATTATATATGGAACTTGCATTATCACAACAGCAAGATCCCAAGATTCTTTTGTATGGTATTATGTATCACGCTGGAAAACACAATTTTCATATTTCAAGTTGAAACTACTTCTGCTATGGTACAAATAGTTTGACCCACTATGTTCTCTTCCCTTGAATTTATTCACATAGGCTTATGTCAACCAGAAATAACTTACCTCTATTTTTCTCTTCGTACTTGTAATCTTCCTTATTCCTTCACAGATGTCAAGAAAGTATGAAATATATGTATTACATGTGCTTATATAGTATCAAGATTTTTCACAATGGAAGAATTCTCAACTTGTTAAAATCTCCTCAACCATGGGACAGAGTATATATAAACTTTAAGGTAATCCTTCCATCCAACATAGATAATAAATATCTTCTCATGCTTATTGAAAAGTTTAGTCATTTCCCTTTTGCATTTGCTTCTCCACACTTCAGTGCAAAAACAGTTTAAGATGCTTTGTGACACTTTTCTCTGTATTTCGCTCAATAACTGACATTTGGATATTCTGATAGAAGTTCTGCATTTGTTAGTGAAGAATTAAGAAGCTAGCTCCAAGCTGAAGGGATCACATCTCATACATTTATTCTTTAACATACTGGTAACTCTCAGTGTGAGTATAATATAAGGGTTATTTGGTGACTTACGCTAGATTCTCAGAATTTGCAAATGAAGTATTGGGAGATGGTTTTAAATAATTATTTTAATATGGTATTTCTTTTTATTGTTTAGTCAAAGAAAGAAAGGCAGTATCCATAACATTTTTGGGGGCCCCCAAAACTGCTGGTAGGAAGTTATCTTCAGTCTGGACATCTGGCCGAAATACACGCAACAGATGGGATTTCACTAAAGGCACACAAGAGTTAGGTGGTGGTGTTAAACTGGGTGATAGATTAAGTCTACAACTCAGGGCATGCTCCATGTAAATCACAAGAAGGTATGTTAATCTTCATAGGACAATATTTGGTATTTCATGTGAAGAAGCTATTTGCCAGTTACTCCTTTCCTGGTTGTGTAAATTCCGATAAATTTCTTATTTAAAATTATGATATTCTTGTACGTGAAGTAGAACCATGCATATTGTGCTAATGCACAATGGGCATTCATTAGACTAACATTATGGACATCATCATCATTTTCACATCTGCTTTCAATGCTGGCATAGGTTACACGGCTTGTCATAGTCCAAGTCAGTTCATATTCAAAGTTACTGCCCTCCTAGATGTGTTAGAGAATCATGTCTTGCTTGCGCATTCCATTTTTGGCATGGTTTCTATGGCTGGATGCCCTTTCTTACACCAACCACTTTACAGAATGTACTGGGTCCATTTTATCATGGCACTGACATCAGAGAGGTTATCATGTCCTTGGTAAGACTAAAGAATACTCTTGAAGCTATGTTTGTTCTGCTCATTCACTAACCATTTTACACATGAATCAACATTTTCTATTCCAGTTTTGTCTCCTTCCAGAGGGATTCCACAATGAATGATACAGAACACAGCTCATGATCTTGATAAATCACTTTGATTATCTGAAGTGACCACATTAAGAGCGGGCTGAATTAATATACTTTTACAAATTGGAACTGATACGCCCCAAAACAAAAACTTTGAACAACTTACTTCATCTATGTATGCAGCCATAATCTATTGTTAGTTAAGTATCTATCTAATCTTCTATCTGAATACATGTGTCACTGAAACATTATGGCTTTTATTTAAGTTTGCAGAGGCATGCTTTTGATGGAAAGTATTTTTTTGAGTGGGGTAGTGGATCATTTTACAAATTTATTATGAAATGTTTACTCATAAAAATAAGATAATAAAAGAATTCATTAGAGTCTGCTAGATAAATTTTTTCTTTAAAATGAACTAATGATAGATGCTGGATGTCTACATTTATATCTTGCTTTTATTTTATCAGTAGTTACTGGATTTTGAAAGGAGACTGGACCTTGCATGCCTTTAGTAGAGTCCACTCTGTTGAAAGCATTTGAGCCAGGTCTCCAGTCTGAGGATAATATCGTCCCTTCCTCCCACGAGTTTTGGAGGCCATGAAACAGAGGTGATGTGCACTGCTCTTACTCCTTTGACTAAACATTAAAAAAAATTAATAAAAAAAACAAATTCAGTCCCATAATAAATATTTTCATTGCATTAATTTTAATAAAGAAGATCGAGGTACAACAATTATGCCCAGTTATTTTTTGTTCTTAATCAGTCTTATCACATAGTTTCTATTGGGAATCCATATAGTTTTTGTTCTAAATTGGTGAAGGGATATTTTGAGGCTGCACTGAAAATGATGAGACATAATCATACTTAATCAATATCATTCCTTATATTCCTCTCTAGGTTATATTTATATTCAACTTTTACTACTTCTGTTGATTCAGGGCTATATAGTACCATTTATGTATTCAATGTCTTTTAAAAATATGATTTTCTGCTATTTCTCTTTTTATCATTTTGTACTCCATTTATAAACATAGCTTAGTGCAGTGTTTTTTAAACTATGATATTTCTCTTATAAATATGATGTCCCTTTTTACTTTGATATTCATCTTACACTGTTTCAGAAGCTCAGGCACATCACTAGAGAGTACTATTCCTTCTGCTTCTTTGTCCCGCCCTGTCCCACACACTTTTCAATGGGGTGGAGGTTACTTCCTCCAACTATATACACTCTTTCTTTATATATTCTCCCAGTTTCTTATTTTTTGTTTTACTCTATTCTTTCCCTTCTATCCTTCTCATTTGTTCCTCTCTCTTTAATCTTATCTCTCCCTCTGTCTCTCTCTCTCTCTCTCTCCCTCTTTCTGTTCCTCTCTTCTCTCTCTACTGGTAGCCTTACAAACCTACAATCAAGTATCAGAGAACCATCTTCTACAGCATTATCAGCCATCTAAGAGCTCCTGTCCCTCTGAATTACAAATGACCAACACAGGGTTTAAGGAAGTTGTGAGTACAGCAAGTTCTGCGTCCTTGGTGCCGGTGCCACGATAAAACATCATAGCCTCTTTTTATTGCTGGAGCAGGCCTAATACACTGCCTTGGTTTAACTCTACCTCCTGATCCTTGGGTGATTTCAGCAGAATTCACTCTGCTGCAAGCATTCAGATCAAAGCCAGCTTCGAGGAAAACACAGTCTTTTGATATACATCTTACCTTGGTTAGTGGCACTGATTGTCTGAAGGCAGAAGTAGAGAAGATTTACCTGTAAATTTCCTTGACAAATACAGTATGGGCCTAAACCTATGGCTATTGCCTTGGATTGTCATAAAAAATGGCACATTATCCTCAATGACTTCAATGAACTCAACTCTTCTTGATTTCTACTCTGATAGTGCCATCACTGAAGCCAAATTATTGCTATACTGAACTGTCTACACAATTTAGTATCCTCTTTTACCCATATCCCTGTCCACACGTCAGGGGCGGACTGGCCCACCCCGCTATTACGTGATCGCGGGGTAGGCCAACCAATTAATGTAAAAAAAAATTACGTATCCACATTATCCTGCACACAAGTTTCTCTAAATTAAAACTGATAAAAAATCGATTGCGATCGACAATGACAGAGGATATGCTGGTTTCTTTAATGCTAATTTCTGTTGAGAGGGACTCTATAATTGATATAGACGAAATAATAGATGTTGAGAATTAATTACGGTGGGCCAAACAATTTTATAGCAGGGTAGGCCAAATTTTGCCAGTCCGCTCCTGCCACACGTACTCATACTGCAAATGCCATTGACCTCTTTCGCACCTCCAAACCTAGGCTTCAACAAGCCATGACTGTCTCTGTGTACGTTGCTTCATCAAAGCAATGCACCTTAAATTTCCTACCACATGGCACTGCATACCCACACTTTCTGGTATTTCATCAGCTAACTAACAGGAGTTTCACCAGTTCTATGCCGACTACTCATGGTAGCAAATTTGTTCTACTTCTGACACATCTGAGTCAGTTAAGTGGATGACTAAAAGCATTCTTCCTATGAGCATCCCTCTACATTCTTCATGCAACAAAGGTCTGCAACAAGTAATTCACCTGCTGTTGTGCTGCCAGAAAACAAGTAAAGAATTTGTTCTACAAAACCTGGTGAAAGTCACCCACTACCACCAACAGAGAAATGTTTACCCACCACCACAATATCTACAGGATGTCTATCATGGAAGCAAAGGATGCCTTTATACACAACATTAGCCTGTAAACTCTCCCACTTCTCAAATTTCAGAACAGCCTTCTGGTCTGTTGCCAAGAGGATCTCTACTAACTTTGTTAGAATCTTCCTACCATCACTCCTCAACAAAGATGACTCTGAAAGCAGTTATTCCACTGATAAAGCCACCACATTTAATGCCCATTTTGCTTCAAACTCCCCACTGCATACACACAACACATCTCCCAAACTCTCCTTCTTCACTCAAGCTGTTTCACCACCAAGTACATATAGTTAACAAGTGCATAAACTTCTCCATTTCACTAACCATGAGGGAGCCTCTACATGGTCGTTCGACTTGCTAGAAATAACAGCCAAGCATCCCTCAAATCACACCCTACAGTCTTAAAAAATGTAGTACACGTTGAATAATGTAGTCTTAGATACACTGTTTGCGTAAAAGACAGGATGGTCATAGCTGGAACGTCTTTGATCATAGGTCTGCTCAATCATTGCTGACCTGGGGTTAAATAACATAAATTCTCTATTCTTTTTAATGCAGAAAGGTGACTGGTTCTGACGAAGCACTTTCCATTAGTCTCAAACAGTACTCCAGAACCTAGGTCTTATTCTCACCAAACTCTTCATTTCTTTTCTTTCTATCGAGATTTATCCTAATCATTAGAAGCATGCTAGAGCTGTTCCTTTCTGAAGAAGAGCAACCACTTTTGCCAATGAGAGAGCCACCTCACGGTCGTTTGACATGCAAAAAATAACAGCCAAATCTCCCTCAAATAACACCCAACTGTCTTAAAAATGATAAGGTCACGCATTTGGTAATGTAGTTCTAGATACGCCCTCCTCACAAAAAGATGGAATTGTCATGTCTGGAATGCCTTTGATCATAGATTTGCTCTATCGGGAGTGACTTGGAGCTAAAATAACAACAGCAGCCTATTGGCCTTCATTTTGCACATCTTAAAAGGGATGGAAGAAGTAGTAGACCACTACCTCTTCAGAGCCAGAAAATACTTCAGCCCTGAACAGTTGCTCACACACAAACATCATAGAATTCATCCTAAAGAAGGCCATTCAGCTGATTGTTAAACATTTCCTTGGTAACTAGCTGCAACTGCTACCCCACATATATGCTGTTTCCTTCCTCTGCCTCTTTTGTCATTAATATAAAGTCTCCTGCTCACCTGAATTTGCTTGCTAGCATCTGTCTTTCTCTTCTTCTCATCATACCTACAATGTCTAACCTCCTAGAACCTACATTAAACACTTCACCTAGTCCTTCCTTCCCAGTACTCTAACCCTCTGAAATTATCTTTCTGCTCATGTTTGTTTGTTTTTTCAGCCCCTTATCAGCTCTGATCAAGCAGACCTATGATCAAAGGCACTCCAACCACGACCATCCCATTTTTGTATATCTAGGACTACATTGTCTAATGCATCCTTTCTTTATTAAGATGGTAGAGTGTGATTTAAGATGGCAGAGTCGTTACAACATCAGATAGAAATGCTTTGTAGTATTTGTTCCAGCTCTCAGTGCTTTGAGTTCAAATCTCACTGAGTCCAACTTTTCCTCTCATTATTTTGGGGTTGGTAAATAAAGTACCAGTCAAGTATTGGGGTTGATCCTTCTTTCTTCTCTTACACTCTGTCACTCCCTTAGAATCAGCTATAGCTGAAGAGATGGTATCTTGTAAAAAACAAACAAAAGTAGGTGATGGGAAGCTATCTTTGCATTCTCCCACAAAAAAATTCCATAACAAGCACATAGAGGATGTCAAGTAAGATACCAGGGGCCCTGATGGTGCAACAAAAGAAGAACATGACTTGAGGGTATTTGGCTGCTATTTCTAGTAGGTCAATCAACCATGCAGTGGCTCCTTTGTTGTCTTTCCTACAGTCATTGATCTATTGAATTGATCTCATCAGTGTGAAATAGTCTGTAAAGGTCATGGACATTGAATCTCTCCTCTGAATAACTAATAAAATAATTTGTATTTCATATATTATACATTATACCAAGTCTTTAAAAGCAGGGCAATTATATGTTTTATATAGACAAGGGAACAAAAATTCAAACATACAAAAATTCAAACATACAAAAACAGAACTAATAGACTGCATATAAAATATTTAAAATTGTAATCAGCAAAGATTTTCCTTTGAACTTGTTCTTATGTTTATAAAATACGTTATATTCTATCAAACGTTTTTGTTTAATACCAATGAATATTTAGTGAAAATAATTTTACTTTACCACTAAATTTTATTTTAGTTTCCATCAAACTATTCAGTTTGTTTTCCTTCCCAGACAATTTACAATTGTCATCTCATAAATAACATCGAAATAAAAAAAAATATCTAATTTCAACGATGTTTGCAGAGTCTTTTTTTAATTTTGTTTATTTCTAATCTAGCTTCAGCTGACAAAACAGGAACAACATTCTGATAAAATATTTCACAAAAAGATCCATATCGTGTCACTTGATTTCAATTAGAATATAAAATATTACTCTATATACAATTTTTCTTCATCAACAGCAATTAAATTCACGTTCCTCAGAAAGAATAATAGCTCTGAGTAGGAATCATCATCATCATCATCATCAACACCACCAACATCACTTCGACATCTTTTAAAAAAATACTGGTTTGAGTTGGATAGGTCTGCAATATGGCATCTTTTTTGATATCTTAATCATGTATCACCTCTTAGTTGGGCAAATATATCCAGATTTAATATATTTTATCTTCAAGCTCTTAGTCTACCTCTATTGCAACTGCATTGTACAGCAACTCACTGCATATTTGTATCCAGCATGCATTGCTCAGTCACATTACAAGTCTATACCATTACATTCATTTCTCAGTTATGGATTGAGCATTACATTTAATGCTTGGTAATTTTATATCCAATAGACCACATTCTTAGTTCTTTACTCTAGAATCTTGGCAGAAACTCTACATTAGTTTGCAATTTTTCTCTGCCATACAGTATGATACCTCTTACATGCTGCAACTCATTGAGTTTCCTTATTGTACAGAGTGAAACACTTTATTGCCAACAGAGATATTTGTTCCTTGAGCTTTTTACATTACACTCAAAGTTTGGTTGCTCTATAATCATTATCTTCATCTCCATTGTTAACTATCTGCAAAGTAACAAATAGTTTCCTCTACTTTCAATAAGCCATTCAAACTATCTATGATTTTCAGCCAATGGATGCACATGCTTTTGATGATTCCAGAGATGCTCATGGCTGTTATGTCTTCTGTTATATTTGTTTTAACCTACTACACAGGATTGGGTATTTTCCTACTTCAACCCTACATACCAAGTATGATTATTGCTCTGATGTTGAACTCATTAAACGCTGACCTTGCTTTGGAGAGTCATATTCCTCTCTAGTGATAAATATTGTGCTCAGAAGAATTTGTATGCCTTGCTATCTTTGCTCAGAATGAAGTAAATCCAATTAGGTGATTGGCTTTGTGAAGTTTGTATGACAGATGATAAATCTATTCTGCCATTGAATATTCAGTAATCTCGTACCTTTCACATTCCAAGTGCTATGGCTATAGCCACCATTTATACTACTGTATCTTTCCTGATGATTCCAAGGGAGGCCATTTTAAATCTCCTAATATGATTATGCTATAGCAGTCATTAACATAAAAACAAATGGATAATTAAATATGAATGTTTTCCCAAACAAACAAATTAACATTTATGTTTAGAAAATTGTTTTTTATCTTCATTTTTACTTTTATTGAAATACAATTTATAAATATTAGTATCAGTAGTCTTGACATCCAGAGATTTATAAAGTATATTATTTTACATTAATAAGTTTTTTAAATACTATTATTAATAAACTTTAAGGAAACGTCTTTAATACTTTCTGCATGAAATTAACAGGAAAATTTAATTTTCCTACCACTCCACCAAATATGGTTGAAAATAAATTTCTAAGTAAATACCTCATTAGAGGTTCAAAATTTTGTTGTGAAAGAAGTTTCACTCTGCAAGAAGTTAAAATTTTGGTCTGTGCTTTTCTCTTTCCAGCTTCCGTTTCATATGGAAGAATTGTTAACAAAGACATCTCGTAAATCTGTCTACCACTTTCAAAATTGTGTTAGCTAACACTTGGCTAGCAGCTCGTTAATCTTGGAATAGTCGATATTTTACAAGCGTGACAATTTTATTGTTATCTCAACAGTTTTGTGATTATCGAAAAATGAAAAATTTCATTCCATAACATTGGCATGTTTGTTGCTCGCAGCTGACTACTTCAAATTTCCCAAAGTGTTTCATCTCATTTCAGCTGATGACTAAATCTTTCTCTGTCATGTTTTCTGCTACTCACTACTAGATATTTATCTAAATCTAGTGGCCAATATGTACAAACCTCTGTTGCTACTACTGCACAAGATTTATTAGGAAAGCTGAATGATTACATTATAGATTGACAGATTAAATACAGTAGGGATTATGATGGGGAGTTGGCTTAAATACTTTTCTATTTTTGCTTTGTTCAAATCCAAAGTTGAATGTGGATATATGTTAATCTATCAAGAAAATAAAGTAAAATTTCAAGACATATATTTCTAACTTTGTTTGTTTTTATGGTGTGAAAATGTTTCTGTCCTTAAAGGTTTGGAAGAAGCTGAATACTTGTGAGGTCAAAGTGTTGTACTATTGATTATATGATTGAAGGTTCAAACCAACTACAGGGTATTATGCTTTGCTAACTAAGCTTGCCGCAGTTGATTTGACTGATAAAACAGTATCCAGTCAGTTTTGACTGGTTGGTAAACAATTACATTAACAAAAACCATCTCAACTATGATAGTATATAAACAGAAATTTATTTTCAATCATACTATTTAGAAAATTAAGATTCTTGATCTTAGTGCAATTTGAAAATGATTATAAAAATGATATCATAATATATCAATAATATTACTTTAAAACATACTAATGTAAAATATATTTCTCTGAATGTCTACAGCATGACATTAGTATTTATAAATGGGGTTGTCATTAAAAATAAAGCTAAGATAAAATATATAAAAATGAACATAAAATACACCATAATGTAAAGTTCTCTGTCCTTGCTTGCACCAAATATTCTCCAAGTAGATAAAGTGAACTGCTTCCTCAATAGGAAAACATTGCTATTTCAGAGCAAGCTGATTTGCTCATATATATATATATATATATATGTGTGTGTGTGTGTGTTTTATCAAAGGCAAGACTATGTTCGAGTTTGATCTTTTTTATTAAGGAATTTTCATATTTCTTTATTATTCGTTTATGTTCAGTTTGGAACATTAGCATTCCTAAATCCATTGGTCCATTAACGTTTTGGAGTTATCTCAGCTCCATCTTCAGAATGAAAAGATAGTAGAATGGTGTGTTTCCACATGCTTTGCTTTTGGTCACAAAGAATCATGGTAGTGCTGGTAACATTTTTCTTATTTTTCATGCCGGATTAAAAGAATCATTCAATAATCAAATCCTGTGGTTTTTGTAGTTAATTTTGCGTGTGTTGTATCTGTGTGGTATGGACCAATGCAGTCTTCTCCCTTGCATACTACATCTGATTCCTCTTATACATAATTTTTCTCTCAGTTTATCAGTGCCCCATCGTTCATGCACACTAACATTAAATATCGAGTGGAGCATGCTCGCTTTGTTCCTTTCCAGCCGTCGCAGATCTTCTGCATTCAAAGCCCAGGTTTTGCTACCATGCAGTATCGCACTTCGTACACAAACATCATACAATCTGTCCTTCACTCTGAGGGAGAAACCACTTTGTTGCCAGCAGAGGTTATAGCTCCCTGAACTTTTTCCCTACCATTCTTACTCTAGCTACTATTCTCTAGGAACATCCACCTCCACTGCTGATGAGGTCACCTAGGCAACAGAAGTTGTCAACTACTTCCAGTGAGCTCTCTGAACAGTTGGGGGAATAATTTATTTCACGTGTGTTCTCACAAACTACTCCTTTGCATCTGCCACACATGAATATAGCCTTCTCTGTCAACCTGCCTGTAATACCACTGCATCTCTTCACAGGTTACACCATATGGAATTTCTACCTACTTCTTTTCTGCATATCGAGCATGGCCATTTCCCAGATGGTATCAAGGACCGGTCTTCTTTTCTACTTACTAAAACTTTAGACTTTGCTAAGTTTACTTTCAAGCCTTTCGATTCCAGGTTTTGCTTCTACATCTGAAATTCCTTCTCAAATGGCTTACTCTTAGCTAAGTACTTTTTCTGCATGTGTCTCACTATGAAGATGGCATCGGTAGTACCTCTTCCTGGCATGAAGCTGAACTGCATCCGTCTATGTTAATTCTGTTCCTAATCAAATCTGCAATGACTCTTTCTGTGACTTTCATAACCTGGTCCAGCAATTTGATGCCTCTGTAGATTCCTCTCTCTAGTGGATCAACTTTGCCCTTGTAACAGTTAACAATAATACTGCTATGCCAGTCATTGGGTATGACACCTTAGATTATCTGATTAACTATGCATGTGACTAGCATATGTTCTACCTGGCCAGATGTTTTAAGCATCTCTGTGACTGTTCCAGATGGACCAGCAGCCTTCCCTGTCTTCATATATTTAATTGCTTTGGAGACTACATTGCTATCAACATTAATGGCTGGTCCCACTGTTTCATCTACCTGAGGTAGACCCTCACTCTCCCATACATTCTCTACATTTGACAGCCTTTCATAATAGCTCTTCCATGCCTCTTTCGTTTCCGTATCAGTGAGATTAAGTATGCCATTATTATTTTGGAAACATTTCTCAACAACAACGTCCTGATTTTCTCTGGTACACTACCTTGAAATCCTGAATACCTCACACCTTTGGTCCTCATGTCACAGAACATGTGCAAATCTCTTCTTTTCTACTTCACCCTTTGCTAGATATAACTAGCACCTAGCTTTTCTTCTGGCTACAAGATATAGTTCTTTGCTCCCACATTCCTTCCAATTCCTCTAGGCCTGTCTCTTAGCCTTTATGGCACTATCTACATTAATATTCCACCGCCAAGTCATCTTTCGTCTGCCTAGGACCTTGCACTAACCACAAATCTGATCTGTGGCACTCGGCAGGTTGTTCCGTAGGTACTGCCAGTTGTTCTCTATGATGTGTTGCTCTAAATCACCCTCCCTCTTGTCATATGCATTCACTAATTTATCCATAAACCTCCTACTGTTTGTTGGCTCTTTGAGCTTCCATGTCCTCCTTCTCCATACTGTCATGGGTCTCTGAATCTGTCGTACTCTAAGTCTGAAGTCACTAATGACTAGTTTATGTTGGGTGGTACATTCTTCACCGGGAAACGACTTAGTATTCATAACCATCTGTCTATCTCATTTTGTGGTGAGGACGAAGTCTATCTGGCTTGAGTGTTCACCTGATTGGGTAGGTGATCAAGAGGCTAGTTGGTTTCTTGAAGTTGGTGTTGCAAATTGTCAGGTCATTGGCATCATAGAACTCCAGGAGTCTTGATCCTTCCTCATTCCTAGAACCATAGCCACCATGCACAACATGGTATCCATTTTAGGTAACATTTTTAGTAAGTAAATGTTAGTGGTATTTGTTTCATATAATAATGAAAGTGGAAGGCTGCTTTGAAGTTGTATTCGATTTATTCATCGGGACGAACATATGTCACTGTGATACCATCAATCGAGAAGAGAGAGAGAGAGTGATAGACTGTGTTGAGAGAAAAGCTAGTAGTAACACGCTTGGCTACTTAGTTTGTTGTGTGA
>JAOPJM010002023.1:5586949-5602002 GCA_027124095.1 Muusoctopus leioderma | reverse complement strand
CCGAGGCTATAGTAGAAGACACTTACCCAAGGTGCCACGCAGTGGGACTGAACCCGAAACCATGTGGTTGTGAAGCGGACTCCTTAACCACACAGCCATCTGTGCCTATGTACAAGAGATTTATACATACAAGTTCACGGTGGCATATAACCATCCGTTGAAAGCATTATTTCAGGGTGCTATTTAACACTCAACAGAAATATCATAGATTTTCTGGAGTGGCGAAATTTCTCCATTTTTAAATAGCAGGGCGTGAAGACATACATCGTGAGGGTCATATCACGAACACAAACTAAATGAATAAAATGCCTATTGCTTAACCCTTTCGTTATCAATCCGCCCAAAACCGCCCAAAAATTTTCTGGTCTCATAATACCAAACCGCCCAAAACTGCCCGAGATTACCTATTGTTATTTAAATGAAAATATCAACGCAAATCTCATCACTACGTTCGTGATCACACGTGACTTCACTAGGTAAACACTTGCTTGACATAGTGCGCCATTTTCAAAAGTCAAATTTTTGTTCTCGTAATTTTTGGAGATTTTTTTCCACGTTGTAAACTTTGATATTTTCTTGGACTGTTTACATTTGTTAAAAAAATGGATACCAGCTTCGCATTCATGAGCAGTGAATCCGAATTTGAAGGATTTTCTAAAGAAGGGGCAGAGGAAGCAAACAGAAAATGCAATCAACAAAAGCACGTGGAGTCGGATATTTCAATCTCCGATAGTGATACCGACAGCAACAACTCCAACAATAACCGTGACAGTGATAATGAGAACAATTTGCCTGAATGGAGCGATAATTTAAAATCAATTTCTCTTCAAAATTTTTCAGAAGATTCAAAGGCAATCGAATATTTTTTTTTATTTTTTTCCTCTTGATTTGTTTGAAAAAATAACTGCGGAAACAAACCGTTATGCAGAATGTAAACAAAGGAGAGAAAAAATGAAGAAAAAGAGGCGTTAAGGAAACACCTTTAATTCTTAGTTTACCAAACCTCACACATGTAGAGCAATTCATTAAATTATTTTTAATAATATTACAATATTGCATTGTATATATTTATATTAATCAAATTAGTTATCAATATTTATTTTCACTTCTGTCACTTCTAATAGTCATAAAATCACCTGAATTTCAGTCGAAAAAGTCTTCTTTTTTTTTTGGCTACCAGAATTCAGAAAATTCAGATACCATGGCTTTTTTGTAGAATAGGAGATAAATCTCTGTTTTTCAGTTGAGAATCCACTCAAACATTCTGAGTTATGGATACACTAATATATTCACTACATCATCATAATATGTAAGTTGTAATTTAAAATAGAACCAAAGTTTATTGATAGAATATCCTGCCAGTTGTGAAAAGTAGAGGCAACAAGTTGATTTATGGCATATGCTCTTGACAACTAAGAGTTAAAAAATCAATCACCTATATACACAATTCTTGGTAGGGCCTACAGTAGAATGTGATCTTATTGATTTTAACACTTTCATAGGGAACCTTGACAACTCTTGCAAGACATTCTTTGACATTTGTGTATCTCATTGATCACCAAATTACAAGTATTCTGTAAAAGGTTTTCTCTGGGTCAGCAAATGCATGGTTTTGTTATTTACCAAGTATTTCTCTTATCAGAAAATATGACGCATTCCATGTTCTGATTCAAATTTATGATACATCAGCTTTGCTATGATGCTGTCTACAGCACATCTACCATTTGTTGTGATTACTCAAGGGCCAACAAGGAGAGCCTCTACAGGGTTACTGGACCAGCTGGAAATAATGTCCTACCATGATACATAAGTAAAAGCACATTATATAATGTAGTCCTACATACTCCTAAAAAAAGATAGGATGATCACAACTGGAATGCCTGTGATCAGGGTTGATTTCAGGTTAAACAACAATATTACTAAAGAAGAAGACTAGTCATAAGTTAGTTGCTGATGGAACTGCTTCGTAAGACATTGCACCAAGTTCAAACCTTTAACTTATATCACAGGCCTATTATACATAACAGTATTAGTTGATTTTTTTTTTCTGGTATAATTTTGATAATCTAACCAGCATCACACTTATATAAACTATTTTATTAAACTAATGGTAATTAACGAGCTAAAGAGGAAGACCCAGCATGGTTGTTTGACCTGCTAGAAATAGCAGCCAAATCTCCCTGAAATTATACCTTACCATCCTAAAAAATGATGGCAAATTGGATAATGTAGTTTTAGATACATTATATCTGGAAAAACAAAAAATCAGAAGGGATAGTCATGACTGAAATGCCTTTGATCATATGTCTACTCAGTCAGAGCTTACTTGGGGCTAAACAATAACAATAACTAATGATAATTTACCACTTTCTTGAGCAGTTTGGTACAATGACGCATCTGAGAATCACAAAATATATCCATATCTTTTATTTCAATGATATCATGATAGCAATAATATCTAGCAGTTGTAACTTTGATGTACATTGCTTTTATTTTATCTTATGTTCCTGCTTTTGAATATTAGGGTCACATTTACCAGATATGTTAATGTAGTGTACTAGTAACAGTAATATCATACAACTGTGGTTGAAAACATAGTTATAAAAGCAAAATGGAAAGTATATTTTTTGCAATGAGAATGAAAAAGAAGAGGTAGACAGTGTAGTATCTTAGTGTTAAAAGAAAATAACAACAGAAAAAAAAAAACAATAAAACTGTTTAAATCTGAATAAATTATTGTTTTATCTCTTATTTTCTGAACATAATTTTACTTCTTTCAACAAAAATCCTACTCTCTTTGTCGGGTATAAATTCTTGCATGTTTCATATCACTCATTCATATTCCTCTCATATTCTCTTTCCAACTGAATGAACTCAATTTTTTCTTTACAATAATACTTCTGAAGTGATATGTCTTTGTAACTAGCCAGTGCCAAATGCAATATCTGTAGCAGCATTTACCACCATTTCTACTACTGCTGACTGCTGATGATGATGCTGAGAGTGATTCTGTTTCAGTTATATATATTCTAATATAGCTTTATATTTCTTTTTAGTTGTCCAATTCTTGAGAACTTTCTATGCAACATATACAGGTGTCTTATAAATTTATATCTTCAATATTCATAATCATAAAATTTTGAATTGAACTAATGGGAAAATAGAATTTAGAAAGAAAAAAAATATTTTCATTGAAAAATAAATATATTTGAAGGGTTATTTTCAAGTCTAAGATAATTTTTTTTCTTCTTTTAGTTTCCTACTTTTATTTTAATCTTTTTGTACTTTTTACTTCCATATATTATATTTTAATTACCTTCTTCTCATAAGAGAGATAAAAATGCTTAGTTGTTTGCATAGACTTTCAACAGTGTAAAGCTGATTTTTGTACCTGTTTTTGGTGCTTGTACCATAGAATAATTCAGATTAATATATATGTATATATTATTTATTAAAGCTGAAACTTCAAATTTTGTGACTCTGTGTTTCACATCTCTGATCTTCGAATGAACTTTCGGGAATGAAATATGAAACTGTTTATAAGAATATTCAGACAAGGGAAACACAAAGGAAGTATTTCATTGGATGCATTTCATTGTCGTTTCATAATTTTTACGTTCACTATTCCATGCCGGCATGGGTTGGGTGAGATTTTTTGAGCCAGCATTCTATGCCCAGATGCCCTTCCTGATGCCAACCCTTTAAAGTGCGGGACTTATTCCACTGATCTTCACCTTTTGAACTGCTAAGCAGTGGGACCTATTGTTTATGTGGAATGTAAACAAACAACTCTGGTTGCTTAAGTAATGTCAACATGAATATGTGGAGACAAACGCATCCACACATATATACATATAGTTTATTATGACTACCAATTTCACTCACATGGCATTAGTTAGTCCAAGACTTATAGCAGAATACACTTGCCCAAGGTGCCAGGTTGTGAGACCGAACCTGAAACCATGTGGTTGCGAAGTGAGCTTCTTCATTGCACAGCCATGTCTGCACCTACAATGAGTTATAAAACTGAATCAACCCTACCTACACCAATATATTACTAGTACATATTTCCTCGGCCCCAATGGAATTTGAACTTGGAACTTAGAGGGAAAAAATAGTGAGCAAAGGAAAAGGTTTTTTGTAGTAAAGATAAAAACAAATCGATAAAAATATTTGATTGGATGCATATGCAAAGATAAAATTGAATTAGAAATGAAAAATTAAAAATAATAAAAATAATAATGAAAATAAAACTGATAAATAAAAATTGAATTATAATTAAGAATAAAATTACCCCACCCCCACCCACCCAGCACACTATTAGGTGACCTCTCCTCCTTCCTCACCCTCTTACTATCATCCATCACCCACCCACTCACACTCTAAGCCACACCCGTCCGTTTCTAGTCCACACTCTGAACTTAAATGTAAATCAGTTATATGAATAATATCTAGAGAGAAAGTATCGTTTTGTGGGGTTGAGTATAGATCAAAATAAACATGTAGCAGAGAAATGTAATTTCTCTTGGGTCCATTATGCCGTTTCTGTTTTATATGTGGGACTTAAGAGGCAAAACCCAGCTCTTTATTTAATTTGTCGTTATTTCTATTGAGTACTGGTGCATTCATTTCTAATGTTGCATCCTTTTACATGCTTCATTTTTCGTACTTGCATGCATCAAATTCAAAGCACGAATTTCCTTGCGGTTTTCCCCAGTATTTTTTTGATTGATTTGACTTGTTTGCCATTAGTGTATTTACACATGGTAGCTAGTTGGAGATTACTAGAATGGATCATTAGTAATATATAAGTTATATGAAGCAACAGTGCAAGCAATAGCAGCAGCAGCAGCAATACCAACAGCAGTAGAAAGGCAAACACAAGCAACAGAGAAGCAGCAGAAACATCAACTTTAATATTGCTAGCAACTGAGTAGACGTCGATTTGTCAGAGATCCTGGAAAAGGAGAACCAATGGGTGTGATACGTCAATGATACCTCTGCTTTTTTCTAAGAAGTGGTCAGGGATTTAACATGCTCCCAAAATGGGATTTTGAAAAGGTCCTGTCTGATGTGTGGTATAAGAGGTCTATTACGTTGGATGAGGTTAGAGTTTTGGCACTATACGTCTAGTGCTAAAAATGGAAGGGATGAGACTCAGAGAAATCGACACTCATGTGAAACACACCAAACCAAAGGTTGGTGTCCCCGTATATGGGGTGAAGAAATATGAGAGTCACATTCAGAGACATGGGCAAGGAAATCAACTCTTAGCTAATCATGACTTTCGCAAAGCGGGGAGTTTGTGTAAGCACGAGCAAATCGTTAAAAGTATTGGTCGGGGGTCGCGAGAGAACTGCAAATCCTAATGACACCCGAATATAATAATGGCATCCAAGAGTTATATCCCATCAATGGTTCAAACTTTAAATCAGTGAAGCTTGTGGTGCAAGGCAAAAGTGTTACATGTGTGGTAGCAAAATCAGCTCAGAGCCTTTTGGTCTGAAAACGAAAAGGACAAAGGAAGAAGAGGAAACAATCGACAACACCAGTCGCAACAACAACAGCTGGTCTGTTAAGTGTAAACCACAGGGGCACTGGTGAGGGCTGCTGCTGCTGCTAAAGCACCACCAGTTCCCATTCCAAGGATAACCTGGAATAAAGCTGAAGTCTCCATCTCCTCATCATCAGTACCAGTGACAATGGTGGTTGGTCTCCCCCTCAAGCACAAAGTCAACCAGAAGCCCCAGTCGATGTTTCCAGCCCATCGTCTAGAAAAAGATGGGAGGAAATGGAACCTAAGGACGAATGAAAACTAGGTGGGGCAAAAAGAAAAATGCTACGTAAAATGTGCCGACCAGGAAGTTCTAAACTACCCACAGAAAGACCCTACACATTTGCATTTTTTCAGTTGTTTGCAAGGACAACGTGAAGTTGATTGAGCACCTAAAAAATAAATGAAAGGAAAAATACTGCGCTGGTGGGGGAAGAAATAAAAGGATTCCTCCACAAAACCCAGAAGGATACACTGTCGGTAAGGACAACAGCAAAAATGTATCAACTGATAAAAGTTGTAGAGGGATAATTCATTGTTGAGCCAAGGCTCTGACACTTTATTGCTGTCTTTGGGAGACCAAAAGAAAAACCAAGCTCCATGTGAGTATCTGTCTTTGTCTTGTCGTCGATTGCAACAATGGCATGATTGAAGATTGGGTGTTTGAATGTACGTGATATGGTGGGTGTCTGGAAGCAGGGCCAACTGCTCATTGACCTCAAATCACTTGATTTAGATGCTATAGCTATCAGCGAGACTAGGGTTTTTGGTATGCAGTCATCCGCACTTTTCCTGACTGACTACTAGATGTACGTCTCTTTCGAGTGGACTGGATAGTGTGTGTATGTGGGGGTGGGTGGGGGCTTGTGTTGTTTAAGAAAGGGCTAGGTCTCAAGGTAAGATCAATCTGAAGCACTCGGAGGCAGTCAGTGATCCGAGATGTAAATAGCAGCCACATAGATGCTTGAGACTACTAAACCGTCTGTGCCAAGAAACCATTCTGAGAACATCTCACTCATTAGTATTAGTGGGCTACTGGAATAGTATCTTAGATGCACACTGGGTCATCAGGTGGGGGACAAGCACTTACGAAAGAGGGATGCAAAAGCCTCTTAAATCTGCTCAGACGGGGTTCTAACTATCTGATAGAAGTCAACTAGATTATTCGAATACGCCACCATGGACTTGGGCAAATCACAGCGGGGTCATCCCTATTGTACTTAGATAAGAGTTGTGTTGGGACAGTAGATAGGGTTAGTGTATGTGTTCCATATTTTCGGGTAGTTGGCTACGCAGACCACAAGTTCGTAGTTTGTACGGTCAACCTGGATAGCATACACTGATAAAGACTCGGGTACTGGAACGTTTACGGCACGGAAAGTTTATATGGTATTTTAGTGAGCTAATTAGACGGAAATTGGTGAGGGCAGTTATAAACCAAAGATAGTGGGTGGGCTTAAAATAAAATATTAGAGTAGAATCAGTAAGGAATAGTAAGGAAATAGCATTCGACAGGATTGACTATCAGTAAATGGGTGCTGTACTGCACGCAGCTGGTTTCGGTTGAGTGTTCAAGAATTGGATCACTGCCTTGTACAGCGGCATCTGCTTGATGGTAGCGGTAAATAGCCATCGTTTGGAATCATTTTGTATCGCACGTCCAGTCAGTCAAGAGTGTTCCCTCTCATCTCTTCTGTACGTTTTGACTCTTGAGCCAATGTTGCAGAAGCTGCAGGTGTTGAGGGGCATCCCGCTCGAGTTAGGCCGCAGGAGGGACATGTCTCCATACACAGACGACATCACCATCATTGCGTTAGATACATCGGAAATGAAGTTCGTCGGCACCAATAACCTGGACAAGTTGATGGGCTTACAACTCTGCGACTGGAGAAGCAAGTCTATGCTGGTCAGTGACGGTCTGGATAAGGTTTTGTGGTGTAGTTTGGCCCAGACCTTCAAGTTGATAAGAAGTGATATGAGGTTACGAGCGGAGAGGCCAGTATCACCTAGAAATGTGCTCAGCTATCCCTGATAACTCGGGCAGAGGTGGTAAACGCCTACAATGCCTTCATTATATATGATCGACGTGCCTTGCCAAATGTTGCATGTGACCAAGATGTAGCGTCTGCTCTTGGGCTACTGTGACAGGAACGGGTTCCCTGGGATAAAAGGTCAGTCTACTGCCAATAACTTCTGCACAGATGGCTCAGTATACCGTGGCTGGTAATGTGCTGACATGCGCTGATGCTACTGCATCTGCAGATATTTCTAGGTGAGCAGATGCGGTCACCGTTTGTGAAGTATACTCTGCCACAGCTCGTCTTTCTGACAGATTTGCAGCCTTGCGTCAAACGTTGACGAAGATTGGGTGTCTGGCATCTGGAATGTTGTCAGGCATTCACTGTTCTGTACCAGTCGGGCAAGACGACACTAACATTTTAGAGGTTTGGTTGCGAGTATGAGCGTTGACGTTCTCTGAGAGACCCTGGGCGTCAATGAAGACCAGCTAAGTAGTTTATTCCGGATAACTTTCGGCCCTGGGATTATCGACATCTTCCATAAATCCCTGCCCTGGCGTGCAAGTGGGTGGGGGTGCGTTACGAGTTCGGGATAAACTCTGCAGGCACGGAGGTGCCGCCAGTCGTGCCTGTCGAAGTTGTGTGGAAGCCATTGAAACCATTCTTTACGCACTCGTTCAGTATCCGAGCATTGTTGACATGTGGAGCTATGTCGAACAGCTGTTGTTGCATGTTGGACGGATCCGACTATCAACCGAGTTCCTTGTGAAGATCACCCCACCATCTTCCTTTGGCAAGGAAGCGCAGGCTGTCTTCCTATCTGGTCACTATGGCAAAAGAGGTTGTATGGTGGATGAGTTTGAAAGGGTTAAAGACAGGACTATATCTCTCCAACCAACCCTTCATCAACGTTTTCGAGTTCCATTTGAAACAGAGGGTGAACGATAAGAAGGTTGTGCTGCTCTTTAGCAAATTTGAAGAAATGTGGGTGCAACAGGTGAGACTATTACGTGTGAGAAGTCCAGTTCTCTGAGATTTTGGTACCCTGATCCTCTATAAGGGATGATAACGACTCCTTTGTGGGTGCCTTGTTTTTTATATTGTTATAAATTTTTAATGTTTTTCATGTTGTGTTACGTTTTTGACCCTCAACTGTTTTATTGTATATGTACAACCCAATGTGTATAAAATGTTTTATATGAATGTGTGAGGCCCCTGTTGCCAAAACAGAATTATTGGCAGAATCGTTAAGGTGTCAGACAAAATGCCTTGTGGTATGTGTTCCGACTCTTTACGTTCTGAGTTCAAATCCTGCCGAGATCAACTTTGCATTTCGTGCTTTTTCGGTCGATAAACAAAGTACTAGGCAAGTATTGGGGTCGATATGATCGACTTACCTCTCCCTCAAATTTCTGGCCTTGTGCCTATGATAGAAACAATTATTATCATTATTATCATTATTATATACACATAAAGGAAACATTTTATATACAAGTGTCATTTTAAGGAACAACCTGATTTAAGTATTATAAACTATTTGTATATGATGTTCCAACTTCCTTGCCTTGGGCCCTAAACTTCTGGTGGAGTTGTCTCAAGCATTTTTTAGAAATATGGCAGAACCTATGTCTGACCACATTCGATTTCTCCCAGAGAGAAAGCGAGAAATTGATCCCAGTACTGGACTGGTACTTAATCGACCTCAGAAGGATGAAACGCAAAGTTGGCCTTGGCGGGATTTGAACTCAGAGCACAGAGAGCTAAAGCGAATACCACAAAGCATTCTATCCAAGGCTCTAACATTTCTGCCAAATCACCACCTTGCTCCAATTTCATTTAACATGAAAGTTGCTTTCATTGAATTGAACTCAAATTTTAAAATGCTAAAAACTCTCAGTTTTGAATTATTATATCAAGCAATATATTAGAAACGAGAAAAGGAAGTGATTTGCCAGAAATACTAAAGCACCAGACTAAATGCTTCAGGGTAATTAATCTCTATGTTCTTAGTTCCAAACCTATTAGGGTAAGTTCATCTCTTATCCCAGTGGCATTTATATAAGTAGCTGCAATACAATAGATCTATTCAATTGGTTACACTTCACCCTACATGTCTAAAGTAAAAATCAATATATTAGCGGAATAATTAGTGGGACAATTTATATGATTTATAATTTATATGAATGTTCAATGCTACCTCCTCAGCAGTTACAGTTGCAAATTGTTTTGACATGACTGATATATATATATCAGTCTTGGTTCACCTCTTTGGTTATACTCTTCTGTGGGTTGACATAGAGCATACAAGCTAATTACAGAATATTCACTATTTTTCAGCCAATTGTTGAGTTACCTTAAATTCTGCATGTGTCCAGTTATAACTCTCCATGGCCTCAAGCATAGCAGTGTTATGTATTGTCTACTTTTGTCTAATATTAAACCTGATCCATTAATAGATCCAAACAAAATACTCTAAAGCATCAATTAGGCTCCTTACTGTCTTAGACACATATATGGTCTTATATCAGAGATAATCATAATATTAATACTCATAGATAATAAGGAATAAATAATCTTAATATTTCATCATAACATTAGCATTCAAAGATAATCATATTAGCAATCATAGATAATAGACTATCATTTATTAACATTCATCAACATCATTTTTGTATGTCCATTTTTCCATGCTGGCATGGGTTGGACAAGATTTTTTGAGGCAGTATTGTATAGATAAATGCCCTTCTAGATACCAACCCTTACTTATTTAAGTATAGGATTTATTCCACTGATCTTCACACATTGAAATACTAAACTGCAGAACCTATTGTTTATGTTGGACATAAACAAACGACACCAATTGCTTAAGCAATGTCAACCTGAAAGACATATGCAGAGACAAATGCGCACACATGTGCACACACACACACACGATGGGTTTCTGCACAGTTTCCATCTACCAAATTTCACTCACAAGGCATTGGTCAGCCTGAGGCTATAGTAGAAGATACTTTCCCAAATTGCCATGCAGTAGGATCGAACTTGAAACAACATGGTTACAAAACAAACTTCTTAACCACAGAGCCAAGCCTGTGCCTATTCATATTACTATAATATTTTTATAATGAGATTTTTTCATTATCTTTTTTCTATTTCTTTTAATGATTCTGCATTTGTTTAGTAAGCATGATTGGGATGGGTTGTTTTTTTTTGTAAATTTGGACATTTTCTTTCATATCGATTATTTACATTTCTTTATACAGTTCTTATTTATTAAGCTGTCACATTGTCTTTAATGCCCAATTGCATTTTACATTAATGTTCCAAGATCTGACCTAATTACTTCTCAAACTTTCCTTGCTCTACTTATAGCATAGTATCTGCCAGTGTAGTGTAAGTGCACTTCTTCCTTCAGCATATATCATTCACATAACATATCTATACCAATGCTGATATCTTTACTACTTACTTCAGTGAATGCCTTTAATGTCCTGTTGTTTTCTCTACTAATCTCAGAAATTGATTAAAAAAGAGTAAAATAGTACTGTTTCTTTTTTTTTTTCATTCAATGAGGCAAATGTAGAAATAAGTGTTACATGTGGGTCCCAACACAATGAATATGTTAACGTTTGAACACATAGCTGTTTGCCAATTTTTACAGTTACACAATACTTTTTCACTATCCATATTTCCATATGCACCTTTATGTAATTATTCTCAACCATCAATGCTTCCTTTATGAAGCCCTATTCTATTGAGAAATTTACATTTCAACTTCTCTTTCACATTGCTCTTCTCTTATTACTAACATTGGCATCCATCCTCATTGTATGATTTCATTCTTTTCATATTACCCATTCCTATTATTTTACCTTTTATTATTTTCTTTGTCATCAGCAACACCTGATGTCTATTACTTTCATGATCTTGAATTATCTTTGAAAATTGCTTGGCTCTCTTTAATTCCAGTCTTCCTGGCCAATATACTACTGCCACCAAAAACCCCTATTTCTGTACACATTTTATATAAGAGAACAGCCTCAATAATCCATACTTCTAATATATTGTTATAAAACTTGCCTCTTTATCCAGGGAAGGAAAAATCCTTTGTTGTTGCTATTGTTGATTAGTCCCAGGTCAGCCCTGAGTGAGTAGACTTATGTTCAAAGACATTCCAACTATGACCTTCCTATTTCTTTCATGCATAGTGTATGTAAGACTACGTTTTACACTGTATCCCACCATTCCTTTTTTGAGATGGTAGGGTATGATTTGAGAGAGATTTGGCTGCTATTTATAGCAGGTCAAACAACCACATAGAGGATCCCTCATAGTCATATAGGGTTTAGGTGAAAAAATTAAATATAGTACAGCAATGTTCAATATTCTGACAGCAATATTGATCATAACCCACTGAAGATTCAATTAAAAAATTGTTATATATGCAATTAAAAATCAACATTTCTGATTGTCATGAAATAGAGATAGCTGCTTTAGTTTCACATTTTAAAGAAAAAATAATAATCAATATTTTGGTTAATAAATATATATGATCGATTATAGTCAATAAATGTGTATGGCCAGTTTAATTTTAGGTGCCAGTAATTTGATTTAAGTGCATTTGTAATTGTTCATGAAACCCATGTCAATTTCGGTATACCATATTTAGACTATAGTATAATGCATTTTTTTACCTACTAAGTCATATGACTTGTGTTGTGTGATTGAAATCTCAACCAACTCCTTTTTTTAATAAATAATTTCCATAAACATGATGGGCTATTTAGACATGGCATCCATTCATCATTAAGCAATGGAAAATACTGAGGGCCATAGTAAATGAATCTCCATTGGTTTTGACAATGAGTATTCAGTTCTTTGATCAACTGAACTACCTGCTCATTAAATTAACATGTAAGAGGCTGAGTATTCCACAGACACATATGTCCTTAATGTAATCCTTAGGCAGAATCAACATCCCAGTGTGACAATTCATTCGACGGTCTTCCACCGAGTTTACCCAATTTCATTCACAAGGCTTGGGTTGACCCGAGGTTATGCAAAAGATAACCTGCCCAAAATTCAACCGAGTGGGATTGAACCCACAACCTCATGATTGCAAAGCAAACTTCTTAATCATTCAGCCATACTGTGACTAAGTAGATTACTAAACAAATTAAACAAATTTTTGACATTCCTATGGATAAGACTGCTAACCAGGGATTTGAAGAGCACTGCACACTTATCAATTACATATTGCCTATTTTAGTTACAGTGGTAAACTCTGCCTCTCCATAGTAAATATTTACGGCTACATCTACTAGACCATTGAGAGTTACAAGCTGTTATATGTGCACTTAAATCAATATTCCTGATTGTCATAAAATGAGGAGATAGCTTCTTTAGTTTCACATTCAATGTTTTGAAGAGAAAATATGGCTGTTAGTCAATAAACATATATGACCAGTTGCACTCAAAACAGGATAACACCAGTGATACGATATAGTCTATCAAATCTATGAATGGTAGGCCAGCTTCCTAATATGGCCAACTGCAGCTCTTGCTAGTGAGATAAACTGCTGAAATAGTTGGAAACACTTCCTCTCACTTTCATCTGGAGGAAGGAATGCATAAGGAATAAAGTTTTGTGGATGTTCTTCCTTTTATACATCAAAGATACATACTCGTATTCTTATACATCAATGACATAGCTGCCATCATCTCCAGCAATGACAACTCCTACGATGACGATACCACCCTTCATTTCTCCCTAACCTTTCACATCCATGTGTCATCCACATACACCTTTCATATCTCACACCAAATCTGCACTGACTGTGAACAGAAAGCTTGAAAGCATGCTCCAATGCTAATAGTGTCCCCTTCATCAGCACAAAGACACAATCACTATACATATGAAGCAAACGTTATTGCACCCCACCCATCTACACATTAACAATAGCTAACTAGAACCCTCAAGATTGCTACAAATGCTACATCCCACCATCACTGAGGACCTCTACTGACAAATGCACATCCTTAACATAGCAAAGACTACATCAGAGCCAGAAAATAATTCTGTCCCCCACCCCCAGAAACAACTACTAACCCTATACAAAGCTCAGGTGAAACCCACAATGGGGTACTGCACCCACATCTTGAACGGTACTGCTGTCACACAAATAGATATTTTAGAATGAATCCAAAGAAAAGCCACCCAACTGATTGGAATGAAGTCACAAACGCACTCCAACTTCTGGCGGGCCCACAGATGTGCTGTCTTCTCTGCCTTTTATACCAATATTACTATGGCCCCTGCTTCTCTGAACAGAAGCCACTGTAGAATCAGTAGAAACGGTCACCTCCACTCAGGCCCTCAGAACTCACTTATCTTTCTTCTTCTCAGCCCTCTTATTGGGTCCACCTTCCAGGCCTTGCACTAACCACTATTCCCAGAAGGTCGGCCTTCTCGAATTCCCTCACCACACTGCACGTTTTTTTTTTGGCTGCAGTCATCAACTTGCAACTGTTCAAGTGGAACATTAACCTCATTGATCTCACTGGTCGGGGGTCTGTGAAGTCCATAGGTGCAACATCTTTCCTCCAGACCAATCCAATACAAAAATTAATAAAGACTCACAGCTGCAGATGCAAATGAAAATGGTATTAACAGACTGGATCTGCTGATACCATACTTAATTTTAGGGTAAAGTTCCTTCTTTGATGTATTTGCATCTTGCTGACAAACTACTTCTATAACAGATAATGTATATTCTCTTAATATATTCCTTTACTTTATAGTACACTATTGAAATTATTAATAATATAGCTTTCTGAAAAAGTAGACCACTGACACATTAGCTCAAAAGACAGATCCTTTACTCTCATTCTGCATACTTTATGCTCTGTGAGTGAAATGTAATAAAATGCATTCCCTAAGAATGTAATATCTGTTTTAAGTTTACAGGATAGTGATTAATTTTCTTTCTTGTCAAATGCTATATTAAAAATTTACAAAAGAGATGCAAATACGTAAGTTAAAATATATATATATGTATACCTTGGTAAATAGATCAATTCTGGCATTTGAGATAAAGTACGTTTGAAGTTTTCTACAAATATAAATTCAGAATAAAGCAAAATGAATGAATTAGAAAACTGAGAAGATAAGGAGTAAGCAGTATAGAACATATTGAAAAATCTAATGGATTCCTTATGAGTGGAAAGGGAGAAATAATCAGAAGACTGATGAAAATTTTGCACAACAAATAATTCAAGACAGTTTAGTTACTTATTAAAACCTCTTTTGTTTTTCTGTTTATTAAATATGCTGGAAAAAAGAATTGGTATTTTTCCCTCTACAGAATAATAATTGTGAGGATAAGATAAATATAATTACATTTTCATTCTTTGAGTATTTTCATTTAAAATTATTCTTAATAAAGAAAAAAAAAAAAAAAAAAAAAAAAAAAAAAAATGAT
>JAOPJM010002023.1:5558791-5576581 GCA_027124095.1 Muusoctopus leioderma | reverse complement strand
CATGATATTCTGTCTATTCACGTATGTATTTTTAAACTATTAGGTACATTTTCAAAACACCCCAGTGTTAATATTTTTTTTATTTAACGTGATTTGTACAGAAGAGGTTAGTTTTCCTAACTCCTATAAAAATATATGTATATGATGTGTGTATGTATATATATATATATATATATATATGTGTATATTTTCCCCTTTTTTTACTATATATATATATATATATATATAATATGCTGGGCTTCTGCTGAATCTACTAAATTCCATTCCAAAAGCCACTTGCCCAAGGTGCCATCCATGGGATTGAACCGGGAACCAAGTGGTTATGAAGCAACTTCTTAACCACTTAGCTATGACTGCTCTCAAATGACACAGTATCGAATCCATTACTCAATCTCCATTAAATCTTGGAGTTCTACTATTAAGTCTCCTAATAAATACTTAATCATTTTATCAATAACTGTTGTAGTGCTAATTTAGAAACTTTTATTCACTAAATCTTTATTCTAGAGCCACAGAAATATTAGCGTCACAGTTATAAATATTTTGTATTCATTTATCTCTGGTTTTCTGTGAAGCACAATACCTGTCAACTTATAAGTGTGAGGTATTATCGATATAATTCTTACTTTATTTTTATCTGTGATATCCTATACACCAATATAAGTATTCTGTGCATTATGTGGATAGGTCTGTCTGTTTTTATGTAGATGTACGTATGTGCAGGCATGGCCGAATGGTTCTGAGTTTGATCCCATTGCTTGGTATCTTAAGTAAGTGTCTTCAACCATAGCTTCTAGTCTATTGAAGCCCTGTGATTGAAGTTTGCTAGACAGAAACTATGTAGAAGTCTGTCATCTCACGCCTCTTATATCAGTGTGAGATGAAAAATGTCAATGCATTAAACAAAAATATCTTGCAGTGTTTAGTTCTGTCCAAATTATGCCCCTTTACACCATGGTGGGCTTTACCTTTCACTCTTTATAAGATTAATAAAATAGATACTGTACAAAGTATTGGGGTTTATAAAACATTTTAAAGAAATGATTCAGCATGGTCACAATCTAATAACTGAAGCCAGTAAAAGAATAAAAGAATGCACGTGGAAAGACTGATTTACATCCCGTATTTGTGGTAGCCACTAAAATATAATGGAAATAATCCAACTAACAAATAATACAAATCTAAATAGGCCTCCTCTTCTCTCTCTACATGTATGTTTGCTTAAACAATAATATTGTAATACTGATTGGTAGGTCTTCTTTGTTCCCCCATTTTTAACTGTTACTACTTTATCACTTGTTGACTATTTCTAGAACTACTCAGATGAATTATATTATTATTAAGGTGATGGCATGGCAGAAACAGCTGAGTGCTAAATAGATGCATTTCAATGTTCTGAGTTCAAAACCCACCAAGTTCAACTTGCCTTTCATCTCTGTTGATAAAATAATTACCAATTGTATACTGGGATTGATTACCCTGTGATTTGTACTTTACTTTTAATTTCTTGATGGACTGGGGAGGAAACTAGTGATGGCCTGTGATAGACTGGTGAGGAAAGTGGTGATGGCCTGTGATGGACTGGTGAGGAAAGTGGTGATGGCCTGTAATGGACTTGGTGAGGAAACTAGTGATGACCAACAGTTTGTCCATAGGAGGGTTGCTATAAGAGTCTCTTTAACAGGAGTAAAAAATCTAACATTCCGTGTCCTTGCACTTCATGTATGAGTGAGGAAGATAGAGAAAATGGCATTGGTACTTCTCTCTGGGTGTTGTTGCTTCTCTTCTCTCTGAGGCTGATAAAACAAGACCTATACTGGGTTTGATGCAATTGTCTATACCTTGACACTAAAATTATATGGCTTTGTACTAATGTAAGAATTCTTTACTATTGCATTAACTTTTGGCTTGTGTGTATGTGTTTACATGCTCAACTAGATTAGTAAATCATACTGGTCATAAGGAATCTTCAGTTTTAACTGTATTTTTACTATATTTAAATAACAAATATTTCTATTTTTCTTTATTTTGTTTTGTGTATGTTATCTATATGCTAGGAATTTTCAGAAAAAACTTTAGTGCAATTATGTTTTTCTTCTCAAGTTGATAGAAACTTTTATTAACTGCAGTATAAACAAAAATAAAACCAAAAATCACTGTCTTCTACAATATCAACAGCAACAATGACACCCAGTCCAAACCCTATACAGTGTGGTATGTAAAGATGTTTAAAAGAACACAAGGTAGAAAGAAGTGAAATATCTGTGATAACATTGCATTTCAAATAAAAGTATTCCTTGGAGACTAACCCCTGCACCACATTTCTTTGCAATATTGTTCTAACTACATTATCAATAATCTTTGCATAAAGCTGATAGTGAGTATATAAATTGGTATAGGAGACTTTGAGAGGAAATAAATTAACACTCTCATACAGAGTGAATATTTCAATTGTTAAGATATGAAAATTAAAATCATTATTTTAAATACTTTATGTTAGTGACAAAAAAAGGCAAGCATATAAATGGCAGTGGAAGGAATAAAATAGCAAGTCATGAAAGAAAAGAATATAAATACCTTGGAATTGTAGAGTTAAATTAGGTAATTGAAGAAGGGATGAGAAAATGCATGTTTAAATGATAAAACCAGTATTAAAAACAAAATTAATGACTCAGAAACTCTTTCTGATTTAATTGAATGTTGGGTAATGAGGTTTGTGTGGTATGGTAGAGAAATCATTAATTGGATCAAAACTGAAATAATACATTAGTTTGGTTGACTAGAGAGATGACAACAAAATATATCTGTCTTCATCTGTAGTATAATGTACTGTACATTTATATGGCAAGAACTTTGGGGGAAAACTATAAATATTGAGCTGTATGCAGAAAATGAAATGAGAATTCAGATTTATATCTTGAAAATAATTGCAGAATTGATGCTATGGTTATGTAGTGTCAGCTGACAGCTTATATAGAAAAAATACCAATAATATTTGTTGGAGATGAAATATGATACTTTGTGGAGAGCTGGAGTCAGACCTAGAAGAGCTTATGACAAACAAATCCTGAAATTAGTTATGCTTAAAGAGACCTGAAAAGAAAATGAGTTTGCTGGTAGCTATCAAGAATCAAGCAGCAATGCCAGCTCACTCCATCAGGAAAACTAGGTGATTACATGCAGTATCAATATCCAAGAAAATTACTTATTCCTCTGGCATTAGGTAAAAGCTTTCAAGTGTATGGAGAAGTATTGCATGTATAGTATAAACAGCCATTTACTGTTTATGCCTATTTATACCATACATAGGATTCTTCCTAGTCCCCAAGAAATATACTTATTTAAAATGCTTTGTTTTCACACAAACAGCTCAATCAAGATAAATCTTCATGAAACTTCAATTTTACTGTAAAAAAACAAAAAAACCAAAAAAAAAACCTTATGGAAATGTTTATTTGTTTGGCAATTATTTAGACGTCAAGCCAACAAGGGAGCTTCTCAGTAGTTGCTTGACTTGCTAGAAATAGCAGCCCAGTCTCTCACAAATCACACTCTACCATTAAAAAAAATGGAAAGAGACATTAGATAATGTAGTCCTAGATACAATGTCTGGAATAAAGAGATAGGATGGTCATGGTTGACTGGAGTTGATCTGGTTCTAGAAAACTATTTTCTTTTCAATGCCTTCAGAGGACTTTAGAAGGCTGTAGTGAATCTCTCCTGAAAACAAGTGAAAACTACATTTCATGACGTGTCAGTGATGTGAACTCACACTCACTGGTTTACTTGGTGGCCAAATTGATTTAATTGAATTTTCAGCCAATCAGTGATTAGTATGTTGCTATATTAATATATGTAATCACTAATACCAGTAACACAACATCCAGTATATCTCAGACAGCAACCAGAGCAGCAGGCAATGCTCACAAACAGCACAGCACAGCTCAGTAGGGACCCAACATATTGACAACATGTTATAATATCAAGTCAGAGGGGATACAATACACAGTCCCTGGTGACCCAGCAAACAGCTCAATAGTAACACAACACACAGAGCAGTGACACTCTTACAGCCAGTAGTTTTTACAACCAGCTGCCTTACACTCTCACAATTCCTTTGGTATACATTGCTGCAACAGAACATGGCTCTTCCTTCAAATGTGAAATACAGACCATTATATACAAGTTGTAATCAACAGAAGAGTCTATTCTACATTGAGAACATGATTTCATTATTTTCCAGCTCACTTTCATACTGAAAGCACATGTTAGCTGGTTCGTTACATTATACACACATACCCACTGCAAACTCACTTGCATATGCACATTCAGCATATATACACATATATGCACACACTTTTATGTACACCTGCAGACTCACTTGCACATACATGTGCACACACATGTACGTAGTGTAAATATATTCTATACATAGTGTATATATATTCTATACATAGTGTATATATATTCTATCAACATTCCTTGTAGAAAGGTGTGTTTACTTCTGTTCTAGAACATTTCACCATATTTCAAGTAACATTTCTTGATGCCAAAATTGAAGTCCTTTTATACTAACAATAATTTTATCTTGCCAATTGGACTTGCCACAAACAAACTAACTCACTCTTGGCAAGTAGAGTACATAAACATATATTCCCAGTCTGTGTTTATTATAGAATAAAACAATCTGTGCAATTTATATTGTATTTTGTTTTTGTTTTTTTGTAGAATCTATTTTCTACAAGGTAATGAAACTTTGGATGCAGATTTCTCACTCCACAGTACTTGAGACCTTGCTAATGCACATAATAAATCATTTTTATTTGTATGATGAGGAAAGATAGTGTCCTTTTACATACTTAAAAAAACATACAACTAGATGAAGTTAATATCGGGGTGGGGGGTGGGAGGAGAAATGTCCAGTAAATCAACACTAGCTTTAGTAGTAGTCATAACAACAACAGACACAACAATAACAATCATGCCAATATAGTTAATGTAGTGAGCCCCCCAAAATCATTAATATACTTAATGTAGAGAGCCAGTATTTTAAATCAATTATGATTACATCCATAATGAAAAGAAAAATCAATAACAGTGATGATAATTCTTGTCAAAGGCAAGGGAGACAACTCTGAAATACAAATTGATTGAAATTGAATGGGGGAATTTAGTTATGTTCTTCATGCTGAAGGTATCCCTGGGAAATTTTCTCCTGTCATAATCACAATGATAGACTTTTTTGACAAGCCTCAGAGCCTTAGGTTGTTTTTCAGCCCTAGGTCCATACCGATTGATAAAATTGTAGCTTTAGATTTAAGGGAGACTTGTCTGCTATTTCTAGTAACTGTGTATTTTGCTGCCTTGTTGGTTTGAGAGCCTGACATTTTTATTGGAAGTAAAATAGGATGCTACCACATTCATGTCTTCCTCAAAGACATTAACTTTAACAGTGAATTAATTTGGATTTCCAGAGAATTGACAATGGACCCCAATATTGATTTACCAAGACCTCACCTTTTTCTCCTTAACACCCTACAACAACAACAATAATAACGAAAATTATGATTTCTTTTGATGAGGCTAAAGGGTTACTTTTATAGTTTTATGTGTATTATTGGTACTGATATTATCAACATGGAAAGAGACCAGCCAAATTCAACAGCAGCAAGATTTTAACTCAGAATTAAGATTGAACTATGAAAATAGCCTGCTGGCATGTGAATTCAGAATTTCTTTTAATCACTTAGTTAGAGGAGGAAAGGCAGCACCCATGACCCTTTTCAGAGCCTCTGTGACTGGTGGCACAAAGGGAGAAAGTTATCCTCAGACCGGAGACAAAGCCTGAATGCTTGCAACAGAGTAGACTCAGCTAAAGGCACCTAAGGATCAGCTGGTGGTATTAAACTGGGCGACAGATTAAGTCTGCAACTCAAAATGTAGAGACTCAATACTGGAAGACCTTTATTTCAATACCTTATTGATTTTGTTTGCTTGCAACTCAGATAATAATTATAATAATAATAATAAGAATCATAATACTAATAATTGGTCTATAAGGTGCAAGACTTTTAAAAAGGTACGAATTAACAAAGGAAGGTAAAAATATAAAAAGGCAAAAGAGATTTTAAATAATGGAAATAACAATAACGAATTGTTTTCCTTTATTGTCCCAGTGTGGTTCTCAAAAGAACAAAAAAAGAAACATGTCACTATTGAAATGTCCAGCATCTAGCTGCCATCAGAATAACATCCTTAAATTAGACCTTTTTAATTATGTCAGTTTGGGTACATTCATCCACCTTTCATTGGCCTGGGAGGAGGAGGAGAGCATTTTATATTCACAATTGTCTCAGTATTTTGAAATATGAGAGAGAATCTCAAGTGTTAGAAGTGTCACCTTACTCAAACTCTCTCAACTCTATTGGTAACACTAACTCAATGGTTAAACAAAGAGAAACTAATTTATTGAATCCACACTTAGCTGTTGGTTCCACTGGCACCAGAATTACTTTTGCTGAAAAACTGGTAGGTTCCCTCCTACATATGAAATCAGTTACAATTTTCAAAGGCCAGCATCTGAATTATGATGATGTTGAATATATTTTACTAAGACACAAAGGTCTGTAGCAATGCCTTGGGTGGTGAGATTCGATCTTGCCACCTTTGGTGTCACAGCATGTAAAGAACGCTGGCAACGGCATCCTCTCAAGGTCATTGCCATGACACCACGCACTGTTTGTCTTCGACCAGAAAATTGACCAAGCATGGCCCTTGCACTTTAATAGTTTGCCCACTAAAATCAAAAGTTTGCCTGCCAAAATCAATGTGGAAGGTTCTAGAATAATTCTCAAATGTTATAAAAAGCCAGTAAAAATTAAGTTTGGCAGTTCGCTTTAGGTCTGCCCCATGACTCTATGTCGTGCATGGTCAGACATTGCATAGGGCATTCTCACCTTCTCACCTTCTCACTGAATCACTTTCCACAGCCTCATGATTCACGTCAGTATGACTCTCGAACTTTACCGTGCATTTCTTTAGATCAGTCACACAAAGACATTCAATTCATTATGTTTATCCTATCTACATTGAACTGTAAATTCAAACACCTTGCATTCACAAACACATTTTGTAACATTCATACTTTCTTTTTGAACTGATTATTTGCATGAGAACTTTTATCATGAAACAACATGACTGTACTCTGAACTTTCTCATACATGCTTACCATGTGAACTTTTTGCTTTTTGCAT
Organism: Muusoctopus leioderma; assembly: GCA_027124095.1. Lineage (NCBI taxonomy): Eukaryota > Metazoa > Mollusca > Cephalopoda > Octopoda > Octopodidae > Muusoctopus > Muusoctopus leioderma. The sequence goes on along the minus strand of JAOPJM010002023.1, from coordinate 5,569,328 downwards.
CATGTATACATTTTGAATGTTTCAACATCAAGTATTTTAACTGCTATTTCTAGCGTACATAATATAGTGTCTGCATGCTTTCATTTTCTATTCTATTTGAACCGTTATTGTCTATAACTCATGTGAGATATATTTGCTGTTTTTATCTCAATATTTATCCAAGACTGTAAATAAATTATTTTAATGATATTACAAATGCTGGAAGTTATTTTCTTATTTTTGTTTTTCTTAGAAGCTCTGTGCTGACTTAATACTAGTTATGTTGGTGTTTTGTTAGCATACATGTATTGTCCCTATCTAGGAGCAATACTTCTTCAGGTCCATACTTTAGAGGAGAAAATATCTGGGAAGTAGACATTGAAAGTTTCCCCTCAGTGCATGTGAAATAAACTGGCTACTGAGGGGAAACGATTTGTGATTGTGTGACGTAATAGAAATAGTAGTCAAATTTTCCCCAAATCATACCCTGCCATCTTAAAAGAAAAAAAAGGACACAGACAGTAGGTTTGAAAAAAAAATAAAACAATGTGACAGTCAGGGCTGGAATGCCTTTGATCATGGATCTGCTCAATCTGGCTGACTTAGGGCTAAACAACAACTGACATCAAGTTGGAGATTGAAGCATGTTGTATTTAGGGCTAAAATAAATTTTAGGATATATTATTAGGTTGTTGCATAATTCCTGTCAGATTTCGCGCAATGAATTATAATTATATTTAATTATTGAAGTTTATCCAAAAACACTACAGAAATTATGCAACAACCTAAATACTTTATGATGGAAATGTTGTATTTTTCTTTCCTGCAAATAATAAATGGTAAATATGGTAAATATATACAGAAAGACATTAATTTTAACACATAGTGGTACAAACAACAGAAAATAAGTCTTCATCATTTTTATTTTATTTATTTGTTTTGTTTTTTCACACAATACTTTAAAATGTTCATTGATTGTTTATTTATTAATTCATTTATTTATTTATGTTTTTATACATCACATATTCTTTCCCTTGAATAAAACCATTGTTGATTAAGCGAGATAATCTGATTAAAGCTATGGAAATGACAAAAGTAGATTTTCTTTTTTTTTCTTGTAACCCCTTCTCAGATCCAAATATTAAAAAAAAAGTCAAAATGGCAAAAGGGTTCGATATCAAATGAACAACAACAGTACCATTAACAACATGAGCACATCATGATTATCACATAAATACTCATTTTGTGTGTGTGTGTGTGTGTGTGTGCATGTGCATGTGCGTGTGTGTAAATATTTCTGCAAGTTCAATTTATCTGCCAGATTATTTCAATCAATATAGAATCATTTTCGCCCTCATTGCTATCATCATTTCCATCATTAACATTATTACAGTTATTATCATTATCATTATCATTATAATTAACATCGTAATTGTCATTATTATCATCGTCATTGACAGTAGTATATCATTATCATCATCAACCAACTAAGATATTGGTGCTTCATATATTGTCACTGCTATAATGGCCAAGACACTATAGATCTTAATGACCTTGTACAGTTAACTATAAGTATGTATCACAGACAGTCATAGATTCATCACTGTAAGCAGCATTGGTGTTGTAAAACTGATGAGTGCCACTGTTGGCTTGTGGCAGTAAGTCTCAACTCCTCCCATGTGAGAGTTACCTCACATAAACTGGTGTCCTGTCCAGGGAAGATTTGTCTCTTATTCACTATATGATACAATTAAATACTGAGCTAATTGACCCAGCTGGCCAATGAAAGGATAAACTTCTTTCGTTGTCAGTTCTGAGATTGTTCACTTTCTCTCAGTTGTGATAGGTAAGACATCTGTGCAGCAAATGGGACATTATTTATATTCTCTTCGTTGTGAAGTGTCTTTTTTTTGTAAGTTGTTAGTATCGTTGTTGTCTATTAGTTTTAATGGTAGAACAACTTCTTTGTAAATATTGTTTATAAATTCAAAATGTTCTGTGCCCCTTATTTATTTTTATTTTAGTATTGAACCATGAAGCCCAGTAAGAGTTATTAGTTATACATACAACATGCTTTTGCATAGTTTCTGTCTACCAAATTCCATCAATCACCACCCAAAATGTCATCTTCATGTCAAATGTGTAAAGCCAGTCAGTTTGCCAGCTTTGATCATGGCCAGAAATTGTTGTACACGAACTGTAGTGAAATGACACAACTGGTAATGAAGCATGTAATGCTGATTCAGCTTTCTAGGATTTTGTTTTTTTTAATGGCTTAGTCAGACGTGGAAGGGCAGCGCTCATGACCTTTTTCAGGGCCTCTGAGACTGGTGGAAAGATAAGGAGGGAGTTATCCTCAGACTGGAGACTTGGCCCAGATGCTTGCAACGTAGTGGACTCTACCAAAAGCACCCAAGGACTAGGTGGTTGTGTTAAACCGGACGATGGGTTAAGTCTACCAACATTCTACAATAGTGGTTCTCAACCTTTTTCTGCTAATGGCCCTATTTTTATACAAATCATCTCTGCCCCCCCCCCCCTCAAAGATGCTATTAATTTTTAAAAAGTACTATTTTACTACTTGCAATGTTTATCAATTGCAGCTATACAAAATGTTTGTACAAAAATGACCATTTCTATGCAGATAAAATTGTGTTTTAGCAAACAAACTTTTGTTGATATAAAGCTATAAGTAATGCCACAAATTAACTTTAGTAATATGTACTGTACTGTATTTGTGAAAAACAAATTCTTATAAACATAAAATACATAGTAATAAAAAAATATTCTTATGAATGGTACTTTATTCAGTGTTAACCTTGTGGTTGATGCAAACTTGCAAGTTTTCCAATATCTGGGTGCACTTTAGTTAATTACAAATGAAGGTCATCTCGTCTTACAATATTAAGGTAGTTGTAAGCTTTTCATAGGATTTAAGTTACCCAGCTAAAGTCAGATTCAACAAGAGGGAAAAGCAATAACATACAACTTTACTTTCTCTTAGAGGAGTGGAAACCTTTTTAGCAATTTCACTAATTTTCCATAAATTATATTCACCATGTTTGGATCTAGCTTCAACTGTTTCATCACTCTGTAACTCAATGAGGCTTTCCTATAATACATTTCAACATCAGCTGTATTTACCCCAAACTTGGAATGTTCATCTCTAGCAAGTCATTGAACTGAACTTTCATATCACTGTACAAATATTTCAAATGCTCAACATACACAGCAAGATTATCATCTTACAGTTCATTTTCAATAGTAGCCAGGGTCAAACACTGCATCAACTCACAACGTTCTATATTCATTCTGAATAGCTGGAGTTTTCCAATGAAATCAGTAATAGTCTCTTTACAAGATATAATATTAGTTTTCTCCTTGTAACTGTTTATTCAGCAAATAAATTTTTGAAAAATATCTGAGAGGTAAGATATATCACACCTGACAGCAATCAATTGTTCATAAAGCTGCTTACTATTTAGAAATGATGCAGTACTGTCCAAAAGTGCCACAAAGTGACAAAGAAGACACTTACCTTTTGATAGCCATCACACCTCTGTATGCATTAGTGTTTAAATGTTTCGTAATTTTTGTCACAAATTTCTTGAAAAAAACAATCTTGAAGTGCATTTGATTTGGTACGGTTGACAGCTTTAATTACAATGGCAATTGTTTTGCAGCCAAATGTTGATGGGGACCATATAGTATGTGCAAAATAACCTTAGGCACAGCTTTTATAAATAAGCAATGAACCTCCTATATCTGCCTACCATAGAGGCAGCACCATCAGTTGTACAAGCCTTTATATTTCCAAGTGAAGTATTGTTTTCCTTCATATAAGTCTCAACTTCTATAAAAATTATTTTATCTTTGGTGTCTGCCATAAGACTTCAGGTAAAAAGCATTTCCTCTTGGAGCCGATTAGCTTCAATATTGAGGTGCATTAATGAAATGGCTGAGAATGTAGAGAAAAAACTAGTTGGACAATTGGAAATGAAGCAGTGTGTTCGGCAAATCAATGAATTGATCTTAAGGGATAATGAAGCCATTCTGATCGTGTATGTTAGGTTTTTGGATGATAATCAGCTCCAAGAGGAATTGCTTTTCGCTGGAAGGCTTATAGCTGACACAGATTGTAAAAAAAATAACTCACTGGAAGGGAGAGCAGGAATAATTTAAACAAGATGTAAGATACTATATATTAAAAAGAATGCAAAACACTTTTGTGTTTTGCATTATTTTTAATATAAAGGCACGTGCTCTTAGACTGAAGGAAGTGAAAGCCATTTGATTGGCCTAAATGGTCGAGATATGATGTGGTAACAAAGCCACAATTAGGTTTTTGATGGACCATGATGGGTGCAAGCTATATGATTCCAGGCAGGCATGTGCAGTTTTCTAGCAGTACTTTGCCTAAATGTTTGGGAGCTATGGCAGACCAGAGATGGTGAACTTTGGTGCCTACCGTAATGACCCACCATGAATGTTAGCAAAAAAAATCAAGTGTTGTGAAAAACTGATAATAGCAGCTGGGATATGGTTGGTGAGTGGTTCTGAGAGGGGAAAATCACCTGTTTTGGACAGTCTGTATAAGTTTTATGGTTACATGCCAGACTTGTTTGCTCCTCTATTAGCATATGTTTATTGCAACTAGTAGTAAACTGGGAACATTCCCAGCTGTGTTAGCTGGGGAGTCATGACACTACTGATGAAAGATGGACACAAGGGGGGTATCATCGATGACGTCTGGCCCATAACACTGCTGAACACAGAGTTTAGTATTTTGGCCAAGATGCTTATCAGTATCATAATCATAATATGCAGACTTGTGCAATTCCTAGCAGATCTATCCACGACAACCTCCACCTCATGCAATACATCATAGAGAGAGTGGGTAATAAACCTGGCTTAGATGGGGCTCTGATTCACTTGAATTAATCCAAAGCTTTTGATCAGGTCAACCATCGGTACTTGGTGGCTGTTCTCAGTACAGATGGTTCTTGTTTCTTTTTCAGAGGCTGAATCATTTTAATGTACAGTGGCATCAGTTTGGTGATCAAAGTAAATGGCCACCTAATGGAGCCATTTCAAGTCCCATGCTTAGTCTGACAAGTGTGTCCTCTCTCATCACTCCTGTATGTTTTAGCTATTGAGCCATTGCTGCAGAAACTAGAGATGTTGTAGGGTATCACATTTGAACTGGAATAATAAAGAAATGCAGGAAAGTTGTGCCAGCTTATGTGGATGACATCATTGTCATGTTGTCAGACACCATGAGAATCTAGCTGGTTCACACCACAATGAAGGAAGAGGATATTGTAACAGGAGCATGTATTAACCAGGACAAGTCAGTGGGCTTGCAGCTCAGCACCTGGAGAAGCAAGTCTATGCTGATTAGGATCATGGGTTGCGGGAGTGATGGTTCAGTTAAGATGAATATGGTTTCATTTGGTCAAAATGGTGTATTGGAATGTCGTCAGGCACTCACAGATCTCTATGAGTTATAAAATGCGGTCGGAATTGTGAACACCCTATGCACTTCTTATCAGTTGACTTAACAAATACTCTGGATGAACTCACAGTACACACTCTGCACAACACACAACAATAACACAACCCATACTCTTACATAATCGACACCCGATACTATAATGCATCTTAAACACCACCAACAACTTACATATGTACATTCTACACAAGTGCCACCCACTAATACAACACAAGCCACACAAACCACACAGTACTACGCAATCATCACTTGACACTATAACACATAACATAATTCTACACAATACATCTGAAACACAATCACCACCCAACAACAACAACAACACAACTCACAGTACACATATTCTACACAACAAACAGACAAAATACTAAAGTAACATCAGAAATAACAAAATCCCAGCAACAAAGCAAAATAGATGTAGCATACAAATACAATTCTACACCCCACAAAAGACAATACTGCACATCACCTCAGGCACTGAGTGGTACAGTAGAAACTCACATGAAACTGTTGAAAAGATGATAATCATAACAACAATAACAACAACAACAACAACAATAATAATAATAATTATTTCTAATATTGGCACAAGGCCAGACATTTTAGGGGAGGGGTAAGTCGATTAAATCGACCCCAGTACTTAACTGATACTTTATTTTATCGACCCCGGAAGGAATTGAGGCAAAGTTGACCTCGCCGGGATTTGAACTCATAGTGCAGTGAGACAGAACGAATACTGCATGGCATTCTGTCCGACGCGCTAACGACTCTGTCAATAATAATAATTCTTTCTAATATTGGCACAAGGCCAGAAATTTAGGGGAGGGGTAAGTTGATTAAATCGACCCTTATACTTGACTGATACTTTGTTTATCAACCCCGGAAGGATGAAAGGCAAAGTTGGCCTGGCAGGATTTGAACTCAGAGTGTAAAGTGCCGGAACAAATAATGCAATGCATTTTGTCCAACACTTTATCGATTCTGCCAATACACCCGCCCAACCCATCCACCCTATTATTATTATAATAATAATAATCTTTTCTTTATTAATAATAGTAATTATTTTGCAACTCCAAAAAATAGTAAAGATTAAAAAGCAGAGATTAATCACCCCATGGCTAATATCCTGCAAGATTATTCATGAAAGCCAATAATAGCTCAAAAGCTCTGGACTACAATCAGAGGGCCTGATTGTAGCGGCACAGGTTCAATACCTAGCCACAAATAATTATAAAAATTAAGTAATGAAACAAGAAGTTAACATCAACTGCAAACTATGCATTCAATACAAATAATTAGTCACATCATTTTTGGCTCCCCAGTCCTAGCATGGACATATCCATTGACAATACAGGTAGGGAGCTATGTCCAGTATACCAATAATTTTTACTTATCACTAACTTACCTATTCTTTTTCATGCAGTGGGTGTCTCTGAATTATTTCATCTCTAAACAATATTATTTTTTTCAGCCAATATATGTATAATCTTGTATATTTACTTAGTGTTTTATTTATCACTACCTTGGCACATAGAGTAAAGGCTACACTTTACTAAATAGGTCATATTAAAACTGAAACATGCCTGCAGTTCTCTACTATGTTACCAGATAATTGACTTATACTGTTTTTTCCTCACTGCATATTTACTTCAAGTTAGCTTTTTAATGTTCCCTGTAATAAATATGTTAACATTAACTTAACTACTTATATTTACAGCCAAACTTCTTTCCCTATTGTTCAGTACAATTACACCTATACACATATGAAAGTTAAATGTTATTGTATATTTATAGCTGTGCAATATATTCTGGGATTGATTATAATAATCTGATATGGCATTAAAAAAAATGACACACCAAGCTAAATGACAAAATAATGCTGCTGTTGCTGCTGTTGTTGCTGCTGTTGCTGCTGATGAGTAGGCAGAAGCAGAGGCGGAGGAGGTATAATCAAATGATATGACTCCAGCATATTACATGTAATACAATAGCTATTCACAAAATTTAGTCCTGAAAGAATTGGAAACAGAAAGGTAAAATATTTTCTGCAAAATTCCATGATTTTCAGTTGAGTTGTGTCTCAGTGGGTTACAACATTCATAATGAAGATATAATGATTAGATTTTATGAATATATGAATATTTCTATAGACTTAAAATGAATACAGTAGGGAAGGCTGACAACAGGTGAAGAATAAAAGATGGAAGGAACTAGCTATAACACCTATTGAAGTAGTTATTGTTATGGTAGTGGTGATTGGCTCAAATACTTTAGGAGCAGAAATGAGATAGTGAGAATGGGCATGAAAATTAACAAAAATGAGTGATTCTAAGAAATGAAGAAATCAATAGGAATGCGACAATTGGTTTGACATGTGATGTCATTAGACGATTTTCAGAAGGTTATAAGTTTGAAGGATAAATTTATATGTTCAAGAATGTAGGTTCTAATTTTCATTTTAAAATTATTCGTAAATATTTGCCACTTACGGAAATTGCAAAATTATTTCAATAATTTAATTTCCTCTTTTATTTATATATTTTTCTGATTGTATTTTTCTTTATTTCATTTTTGTGTCAAATCACACAACTTGTTTCTCATATAGACTTAATAGACTTTCAAATTGCATTTAATCATGTTAATGTGCATTAACTAGTTCTCATTGAATGAAAATTGCTGAACTGCTGCTGATTGGAAATAAATTCTTTTTAACTAATTGTACAGGTGGTACAAAAGCAGTTTATTCCTTGCTGATTGTTATATGTGAAAGAAAACCTCACATTTAGCAATAGGCAATAAAATTTAATATTGAAACTGTATGGTGCGCAGCAACTGAATACACACCCTATGATATAGTAAGGGATTAACTGACATCAGTATAATTTAAATTCAATGTAAAGGACACATCTTTTGTCATCTATGATATATCACAATCATAATATATATCGATCCTGCTATGACAGTACCTAGAATGGATCTAAAGTAATTGAAAGTGAAGCTTATTCTCAAATTCTAGAAAGAACAATAGAAACTCACAAATGTCTTTCACTAGCCTAAATATTTAGCTTAAATTTAATAGTCAAGTTAGTGTTATTAACACTAACTTGACTATTAAATTTAAGCCAAATATTTAGGCTAGTGAGAAACATTTGTGAGTATTTAATGCAAGGATCATTAAAAAATTAAATAGAAATAATTAAACAATGAGAAGAAAAAAATAACAATATTACTCAATGAATAATATCATTTCCACTTTTTTTACATGCCCCCAAATTTTAGAATATATATTTTATTTCAAATGTGTGACATTACTCCAGACATGTGTCAGCCTTAGTCTGACTTCAATCAATCAAATAAGGATAATGACCCATGTACTTACTGGAGTAGTAAATGCACAAGATTGTACATTGGTTGGAAATCGAATTGTTTATAGAGAGTAAATAATTCAGAGATATCATCCATATGAAAAACAATGGCTAAGTTTAGCGTTAATATATTTAATACAGGGAGCATATTGATTTTCTTACACACGGCATCATTGAATCATTTATTCTCTAAACAATTATATTTTCCTACACCCACCAATATAAAATCTTGTACATTTACTTTGGGCTTCTCTCATCATTACTTCAACAAATACGGGGGAAGGTTATGCTTTACTGGTGATGTCCACAGTTTCCTCCCATTCTTGCTGACAAAATGAAAATATTAGTCGTTTACTAATATTATGTTTTCCTCACAGCATAATGTTTTCTATCTAGATTTTTATAATAACAGAGACTGAAATGGTAGATTTTAAGCAAACAATAGACAATACACTGGCTTTGTAGACAAATATGCTGTTATTATTGTAACCAACTGAAGAATTGATTATCATTCTAGCTGTGATTATCACACTTATATTGTGTTCTAAATATAACTATAACCTTGATGGTAAAGATTCAGCTGCACGATTCAGCAGGTCAAGTGATTATGAAAAACCTTACTGACTTGGGAAAGTGTTTATTTAATGAAATACCCCAAAATAGAAATTTAACCAATAGTTACACTATAGGTAAGTCATTATCATCATTGCTTTATTGAAGTATCCACATTTTAATATAAATTATATCACCTATAAAAGGCCAAAAAAACTCTACAAGCCCCCAAATATTAGAATATTTATTTTATTTCAGTTGTTTATTTTTACTAATTAAAATTCCAGATTCCTTTTACTGAATCCCTCATAATAAATTGAATAATTGTGTTTGCTGTTTGAGTTTGGTTAGTATACATGGTGTTTTAAGGTTTAAAAAAATAATAATTGAGTAAGGTTAGAGCAAATGTTTAGGAAAGGAAACCCTAACAGAGTGACACACTTCTGATGAAGAAGTGTGGGCAATATGCTTATAAGACCTGTGCTCTGGAAACAAAATACAGGTGATGGGAAGAAGAGAACATTGAGTTCATTTGAATGGGATGGAATAGATTTAGCAAATTAAGATGCACATGTTATGTTTTTTATTGTTCATGTTATAGAGAAACACTTCATAGACGTTTCACACTTTAAATTATAATTTTAAAAAAAAAATGGTGATATCTTCCTTTCATATAATTATACTATTCTATTGCTCTAGCTAACAATATTTTACATCCACCTACTAGTTATTTAAGAAACAATGGATAAATATCTATCACATGATATATTGTGAGATATTTTAGTTAGCTAAAATATAGTGGCTATATCAAGGTGACAAGTTACCTAATGTTACCTATTGAGCCTTTTTGCTCCTGTGAAATACTTTAGCCCTGTTAAATACGATAGTCTCATGGCTTATGACAGACCTGTAAATCTTTGCCACACATTGAGTCATGCTGGCCATTTGAAATAGAGAAAGGAATTAATTTGTAAATTTATTTCTCTAGCTTTATAATCTGCAGCAGATAATTCCAACTGGCCCAGAACCATGAATAAAACAGTATCTTAGATAGTAACATCTTCCATAATGTATTTCACAGCTATAACAAAGCAAACTACAAACTTTATCAGCTATTTTCATTCTATCG
>JAOPJM010002023.1:5509693-5519920 GCA_027124095.1 Muusoctopus leioderma | reverse complement strand
CGGGGTCGATAAAATAAAGTACCAGTCAAGTACTGGGGATTGTTGGCCTTGTGCCTAAATTAGAAACAATTATTTATCATTATTTGCTAGAAGCAATTATCATCATCATTATTCTTATTATTTTTAACTCAGTGAAGTAATAGAATCAGCAGAACATCAGACAACATATCTTTCCGTATTTAGTTGTGTCTCTTTACATTCTCATTTCAAATCCTTGTGAGGTTTACTTGGTATTTCATCCTTTCAGAGTTGATAAAATAAGTACCTGATAAATACTGGTCTTTATTGAATTAATTACATTCCTCTCCTAAATATGTTGTTGTGTGGTAATGTTACAAATCATTATTATTTCTATTATTTGGGTTTTGAATTGGCAGAAATAGTAGAGGCCATACTGCAGATTTTGCAGCATTAAATTTCATCCCTGTATTTCCTATGGTTATGTATTGTAGAAATTGTGTTTGCATCTGTTTTGGATGAAAATCCAGTTTGGGGTTAAAATCCTGTTTTTGTTGATATTGTCTTCTATCTTCAGTGAGGTAAATACCAATTTGACAGTTAATTGGTTATATTGACGCCATGATGGAAAATTATCTTTATATGTAGTCAGCATTAACCTCATAATGTGAATGGTAAGCTTCTAGAAAACAAGGTCTATGCCTCAGTTTCAATTCCCAGTTATAGTTATTTCACCACAAAGGTGTTATAATACTTTTGTGAAAGGCATTCAGTCACAACATCCAACATCTCCCGATGAAGTCATTTGAGCTGATTATCTTTTGATCGGTTGCTGAAGATCTTGAAAACTCAAGCAGTTGACTGTATTCATTGCATGGAGCTTAATCATAACAAATTATGATTGTTATGATTGTTTCTTTCAATTCTCTGGCTGTTGGGTAAAGACAAAATGTCTTATAGTATTTATTTCTCTACATTCTACCACCAAATTCCACCAGAATCAAGGAAATAAGTACAAGACATGTACTGGAGTTGATTAAATTAAGTATAACCCCCCCCCCCCCACACACACACACACACCACAGACACACACACACCACCACTACTACGAATTTGTGGCTTTGTATGTACCAATAAGAAAGACCATTATTTCTTTTTATTCCCAATGTGAACTTATTTCACTTCCGCAAGCTCCTCACTTGGCGGAACGGATGTATAAATTGTTCATGTCTGTGTGAATAAACTTTCTGTATATGTGTACTGTAAGTATTTGTCTATAAAATCTTATGAATTACTTAATCATATTTTATATGTGTGCATATATATTTATAAACTACGAGCTTATTGTATTTTTATTGTTCTTGGGTGATGCTAGCTTTTACAAAATCTTTCTACCTTATAACTCACTCTTATTTCAATTTCTTTGCTTTTAGTTTGAAGCTGAAAACTATAAAATTTATTGCAAGCAAAACACTTTAGAAAAACACTTTAAGTTCTCTCTATTTCTATCTATGAAGTAGTTTTAATATTCTAAAGAATAACCTTTTCTATACTGCCTATTATTTTCAGATTTATTTCTATTACCATAAAGTTTCAAGACATCAGGTGCATTGCAGGACAAGATGAATTGGTAAAAGCATTATATTCGCAATGGAAAGTTATGTCAAAAGATCACATCAAAAGTTACTTTATTTATATATACTCTATCTTGCAAAATATGAAAATAAAACCAGCAAAGTATTGTTGATCAGAGTATAATATTAATTCAAATTTTATGAAATACATTTAAGAGCATTAACAAAAAGTTAAAATGCTCTTTCTCATTCTTCAAAGTAGCCTAGGTGAGGAATTAAGATAATCAACTGCCAATTCAAGAGTTAGAAGATCAAACTATGCTTTAACTATTAAATTATGCAAACACATTTAATCTACTAGTTCCATTCTTTACATGCCTATGCGCCTAATACAAGACAATACTAAGAATAGCAAAACTTGATTGGAATATTAATTGTTTTTGTTTAATCTTTTATATTACATTTCAGTTTCTGAATTCTCATATTGTGTTAAGGTACTATAATTTGGACAAATACAAGGGTTGTACCGAAAGTAATGCAAAAGTGGGCATAACTTTCTTATTAACTGACATAGGTTGTTCAAATTGCACATGTTGGTAGAGTAAGTCTTTCACTATGCAAAGGTACTACTCAACATAGTCTCCATCACAAGTGACGCATTTGTGCCATCGTTGAACCCAACTCTTGAATCCTCTTTGAAAAAATTCAGGTGCAGGTTGTTCAACATCCATAGAAGGCTACAGGTTGTTTACAGATAACACCATTAACAAGAGCAATGTACAAAGATGGACGAAGGGGTTTAAAGAAGGGGAAACCAGCATTGAAGACAAACCACAGTGGGAGACCATCAACTGCGACCATTGACACGAATCTTCAGCAAGTGAACGAATTGCTGCACAACTAGACTGTGGTCACAATGCATTACAGAAGATGGTGAAAGACTTTGGGTATCGGAAAGTGTGTGCAAAGTGGGTACATCGGTAGTTGACACTCGATTTGAAGGAGAAATGGGTGGAAGTTTGTTCTCATCTGCTGGAAGCATTTGAAACCAATGAAGACACGTTTTTTTCCGATTTGGTGACAGGGGATGAAACGTGGGCATGTCTTTTTAATTTGGAAATGAAGGCTCAGTCCATGGAATGGCATCACACCTCTTCTCCAAGGCCTAAGAAGTTCAAGAGCCAGCGATCGGCACAGAAAGTCATGGTGACAGTTTATTGAGATGACAAGGGCATCATTCTCCTTGATTTTCTGGAACGTGGCTGTACCATGAACAGCAAAGCGAGCGGTACATTGAGACACTCAAAAAGCTTATAGAGAAGCCATTAGGAGGAAGAGACCAAACAAGAATCGGAAAACGATCCACATTCACCATGACAATGTGCGACCACACACATCTTTGGCAACAAATTATGTAATCAGCAAATTGGGCTGGTCAGTGGTCCCCCATCCACCAAATAGCCCAGATCTGGCAATCTCCGACTTCCACATGTTCGGTCCAATGAAGGATAGTCTTCGGGGTCAATGATTTGATGACATAGATGAGGTGAAAGTGGCTGTCAAGAAGAATCTTTTTCAAAGAGGATTCAAGAGTTGGGTTCAACGATGGTGCAAATGCATCGCTTTCGATGAAGACTATGTTGAGTAGTAGCTTTATATAGAGGAAGAGTTACTCTACCAACATGTGAAATTTGAATGACCTATGTCAGTCAATAAACAAGTTATACCCACTTTTGCATTACTTTTGGTACCACCCTCGTATATTTTTACATATATTTTTATTTATTCAGGCTTTGTTTAAACTTGTGAATCTATATTGTAAACCAGGGGAATGAAATGTATATATCCATTAATCAACCGTTTTTTTTTCTTAGTTTAGTCTGGAGGTCAGGTCTGTGCATATAGCTTTTGCAGGTACTCCGAGACCAGTAAGATCAATGTTGTTAATGTTCTACTTGAACAGATATAAGTAAATGGTGCCAGGAATAATATGTGCAGAGAAGGAATTCTTGAGGAACAACATTCTGGGATGGAATGACTGGGGTTTGTGTAGTACAGGACCTGGAGGGAGGGTAGATGCAGTATGAGTGATGAGAGGAAGAAAGACAAGTGAGTCGGGAGTACCTGAACTCCAAAGAGCAGAGGATGCTGTAGTAGTGGTAGAAAAGGCAAAGAGAGGAGACAGCATGTTTATGGGCCAGAGTTTGAAGTGTGTTTGGGAGTGACTTCATGCCAATCAGTTGAATGTCCTTTCCTTGGATGCAGTCTAGAATGCCTGAGTGTGTAGCGGCAGTGGCATCCCAGATGTGGGAGAAGTACTCCATTGTGGTTTGTATCTGAGCTTTGTAGAGGGTTAGTAGTTGTTGAAAGTTGAAGTATTTTCTGGCCTTGAAGACGAAGGCCAATTTTTGTGATGCAGTATTTGTTATGTTGAGTAAATGCACTCACTAGGAGAGAACCTCAGTGATGGTGAGGCCAAGCATTTGTTGCTACACTGAGGGTTCTAGTTGCATGCTGTTCATATTGGAGAAGGGTGTGAGATATGATAAAGTTTTCATTGTATATGTAGTGATTGTGTCTTTGTGCTGCTGAAGGAGACAAGATTGATATGACCACATTGGAGGATGTTTTTGAGGTATTTGTTTATGGAGTCAGTGCAAGTTTGGTGTAGGTGATACTTGCGCATTGAAGGTTAGAGAAGAATGAAGGGTAGTATCATTTGCATAGGAGTGGTCATTACTGGAGGTGATAGCAAGTATGTAGCTGATGTATAGGAGGAAGAGTGTGGGGAACAAAACCGAACCCTGAAGAACACCAGACTTGATAGAGTAGTGGTTAGAGAGATCCTCATCAACACATGCTGTGATGGTGTGATCTGATATGAAGCCACTGATCCAAGTGATGAGAGATATATGGAGTACAAAGGTGGGCAGTTTAAGTAGAAGATTCACTTGCCAGACACAATCAAATGCTTTGCTGAAGTGGAATGCCACAACACTGTTTTCACAAAATTTATTGAGCACAATGGCCTATTGATGAGTGACTTAGGAGAGTAGGTCGCCAGTAGATCTACCTTTATGAAAGCTTTATTGGTAGTCATTAAGGAGGCAGGGAGATTCAAGAAGCTGGAGGAAGTTGTTGTTAATAGCTATCTACATCACCTTTGAGGTGTTATAAGTGAGTGCAATAGGATCAAAGTTGGCCAGTTCAGAGTGGTTGCCCTTCTTGAGAATTGGACACACTGTAGCATGTTTCCAAATATCAAAGAGTTTGGTGAGGATAGGAGCTATCTCTGTGGTACATTGCTTGTGAGAAATAGAAGAGACATTGTCAGGGCAGGTGGCCTTGTTGGTTTGAAGTGACCAGAGGTGCTTCCTCAATTGGTATGTATGTGTATGGAGTTGTGAGACTGGTGAAGTGGAAATGGATAGTTTTGAAGGAGAATTACTTAGTGTGTCCATTGTTAATTTGGATGCAAAATGGTTAGCAAATGTGGAGAATTTCTCTATGGAAGTACTGCTTACAGAACCAGTTTGTTTGAAATGTGGAAGGAATGGGGATTCTGCAATGCTGGTAGAGATTCTTTTGACAAGGGAACAAAAGGATCAGCTGCAGTTTGAGAGGCGGGGGAGTCTGTGGGCTATGCAATGCACAAAGACATCCTTCATGTTTTGGATGATGGTCTGTCAGGAGTCGCAGTGTTGGTAAAAGCCATCCAGTTTGTAGTGGTACATGATTTTCTTCAAACATTGTAGGCCTTATTCTTTGCCTGTTATAAGTGAATCGCTGAAAGGTTTTGGGCCTGTGAGTTTGGTTGTATGTGGGATGCAAAGGGATACACTTAAGAATATGGTTTCAGTAACCGGTGTAGGTGTTTCTGGGTCATGAGTGAAGCATATGTGCTGCCATGGAAAGTTAGCATAGCATTAGTGAAGCTCCGACGAGTCAGCTATCCTGATGCTCCATAGTGTCTGGGAGGTGGGAAGCATTGGATAGTATATAGATGTGTTGTGGGTAGTTGTGATAAGGCTGTGGTCAGAAGACTCAATAAGTGCAGCGATGGTGATGATTTTCTAGAGCTTGGGTTGGGAGGTGAAAAACAGATCAAGGTTGTTTCAAGTGTCTGTGTGTCAGTCACAGATGTGTGTAGGGGATGAAACTAATTAATATAGAGAGTTGAGGATTGTGAAAGACTCGGTTTCTGCACCAACAGCATCAGTATGGGATGAGTATGAGAGCCAAGACAAATGGTCAGTATGGGAGCCACTGAGGATCATGATTTCAGAGGTGAAGTGCCATAGACGTTCTTGATGCAGGAAGAGATAGAAGAGCTGTTGGTGGTTGGAGGAGTTCGGAGAGTAGTAGAAGAAGCAGATGTATTAAGAGAAGTGAGGGAGAGGGAGATTTTTAGTTAGATTTACTGGAAGTTCTTCTGGTTGATATCTAGATGAAAGGGTGAGTGGAGATTGGGGAGTGGAATCTACATATGCACAGACACCACCTTTCAGAGTGAAGTTTGAGTAATGAGTGTAGCCTGGACAGCAGAGATGGACTATAGATAAGAGTTGAGAGATTTTTCTTGGAGAGGAATAGGATGTGTGATTTGTTTATTACTAAGATGGGATGTGTGGGGTATAGGTTAGATCTGAAGCCACAGATATTAGAGAAGAAGAGGGAGTTTTTTCAAGTGGTTTAAGTGTTATTTTGGGAAGATCTAGAGAAGTGTAGAGGGTGTTGGTGTGCTGTCAGGTCACAATAACCTCCTATTAGGAGCTTGATCTGAATACTTGCAACAGAATGAACTCTAATAAAGTCACCCATGGAGGTGGTATTAAACCGAGACGTGTCATGTGCCTACCTCCCAAATAGTACAAGAATATGTCAGGTGTTAAAAATATTAAGAATGTGTCAGGTGTTAAAAAGTTCATACAGAATTAACACACAGTAGGGTCTCACATATGTAATATAGTGAGTTGAAGAACTTCACTTAATTGAGATTATCCATGCAATTACAAGACAAAAATTCCCTCTACATGTTTTTAAGATTTAAAATTAACAGCCAAGATAACTCTGATAATATCAACTAATTAAAATTTTTGGAAAATATAGATGATGTAGATGGGAATCGATCTTGTCTTTAAAGCTCACTGGTAAAAGTAACAGACATGTTTTAATCTTATTAGATCTCCTCAGTGAAGCATATTCAGGTCAATTGCCAAGACGTAGAAGTGATTGGTATAGCAGAGTTATCTCACTTGTATATTGTTTTTGGGTGTTAAACAAACCTAGTGGGAGTTTTGTCTACTAATTGTATGGATAATTTCAGTTAATCGCAGTTTTTCAACTTACTATATTACATATGTGAGACTCTATCATATGTGTATTTAGTATGCAGAACACTCAATTGAGGTACTTTTCCCCAGCACTATTGTTGATATACAGAATTTAATTTTGTGCTGGGTTTATTCAATACGAGCTCAGTTTATGGTGTATATACTATCTCTCTTTCCTTAACTTCAACTGTTCTTCATTTAAAGTGAAACATCATATGTGTTCTGCCATTCCTGACTTAATTTTCAGCTTTGATTTTCTCTGGTCAAAGCTTTCCAGTGATCTTTAATCCTGATAATTAGGTGAAATTTCTTTCACCCTTCACTGTCTTTCACTAAATTCATGGAATGTTATAAATACAATATATTTATTACACCATGGTTCCTGCTCAGTGTTGTGTTATTCTTGAACACTGTTTTAATTTCATATTATTCACTGCTTCTCTAAATATTCTCAATGAGATCCTTACAGTACAGCGGATTAAGGATTTTCTTTACTACATACTTAGAAGTGGATGCAAGTCTCTGGTAATATGGTAGATATTACTTCCTCGGGAATGTACTTTTTGTGTATCAAAGCTCTTGTTTGTGTGCATTTTTACCGGTGATTCCAATTTTCATACTATTTACTAGACATTTAATGTTGCTGTCCTTGACTCAGTACATGAATCCTGAAACCTACTTATTTGAGTTGCACAGAAATGAATGGCAGCACCTCAGTATATAAAATGATAACAGTCATTTATATATAATTATAATTAAACAAATATTTTAAAATTTGTAATAAATTCCTGAGAGAGTATAACAACATTTTATTGCCAACAAAATAACAATATAGATTCTTGGAAGTGTAATTAGTTTCATGGACATGTCACCTATAACTCAGGCTACAACAATTACATCCTTAGAGAGTTGTCATTGGCTGGTTTGATAGGTTACTGGCCTACCAGCCAAAGTGTTGATGTCACTGGTGATGTGATGCATCTCTTGTAATGCACTTATCTCTTAAAAGCTTAGTCCTCCCAGCTGTAATTGGGTACCATGAGAAGTTGTGGGAGGGCTGCATAATTAACCAATATCATTGTTAGATTGCAATGCCGAGTTCAAATTTTTCCAGAGATCTAGAGGTGGCAACAGGGAACCATTTTAATGTATTACCCTTTAAATTACAACACAAGCAGTCTAATGTGTAACAGGACATTATATATTTTAGTCAATAGCATCATATAAGTATCTTTTATTTTAATGGTTTGGTCGGGTGGAAGGGGCTTTGCCCATGTCCCTCACAGACCCTCTGAAACTGGAGAGATTGATCATCCTCATCATCATCATCATCATCATCATTTTACGCCGTTTTCCATGCTGGCATGGGTTGGATGGGTGATTTTGGCCTGCAGCGATTGTGTATGGAGTCACCACTCTCCTAGACAGGTCGGGGGAGGCCATGCCTCAAACATTTTTTGTTGGGCTTGGTTTCTACGACTGGATGCCCTTCCTATCACCAACCCCTTTACAGAGTGTATTGAGTGCATTTATTGTTGCACCAACACTAGAGAGGTTGTCATGTCCATGACACGACTATAGAGCCCTCCCAGCCCTGTGTTGTCTTCAAACAATCACCAAACACTTTACAGGGGGCTCTGAGTGCATGTCGTTAATATTCCACTTGAACAGTTGCAAGTCAATGTCTGCAGGGAGAAATTTCCAGAGAGCCGATATTCTGGGGAAGAACTACCAAGTGTAGTAGTGAGTGAAGAGCCTGGGGGCTGGTGAACACAATATGGGTGACAAGAGGAGAAGAGACGACTGAGTCAGGAGTGCCTGAAAGAAAGTGGCACAAGATCAAGTGGCACATATCTGAGGTACAGAGGCCACTGTAGTAGTGGTAGAAAACGCAGAGAAAGGAGACAGGGTTAGAGCTTGGAGTGTGTTGGTGAGTGACTTTGTGACCTTTCTTTGGATGTGGCCTAAGATGCCTGTGTGTGTATCAGCAACACTTTCCCAGATGTGGGAGCAGCAATCTCATGTGGGTCTCACCTGAGCCTTTTAGCAATTAATAGTTGTTGGAGGCTGAAGTGTTTTCTAGTACAGAAGAAGAAGGCATGTCTTTATGGTGCAGTTCAGGCTATGTTGAGGATGGGCATTCACTAGGAGAGATTCTTAGTGATGGTAAGCATTTGTAGTGATCTTGAGGGTCCTAGTTGCATGCTGTTCATGTTGGGCAGGGGCTCAATAGTGTTTTCTTGATATGTGAGTGATTGTGTCTGTATGCTGGTGAAGGAAGCAAGCTTGGCATGACTCCATTGGAAGATATTTTCAAGGTCCCTGTTGATGGAGTCTGTGCAGATTTGGCATAAAGTGTCTAGGTTGCATGTGGATGACACTTGGGTGCAGAAGGTTAGTGAAGAATGAAGGGTGGTATCATCTGTGGAGGGGTGAGCATTGTTGGAGATGACGGCAAGTAGGTTGTATGGGAGGAAGAGTGTGGGGGACAATACAAACCCTGGGGTACACCACAGTTGAGACAATGTTGGTCAGAGAGAGCATCAATACTATTTTCACTAAATGTGTTGAGGGTGAGAACTCATTGATGAGTGACATAGAAGAATAGGTTTCCAGTAGATATGGCTTACAAAGGCCATACTGGTGGTGATTAGGGAGAGAGAAAGAGATTCAAGGGGAGAAAGTTGTTCTTAATGGCTGTCTCCACTACCTTTGAGATGCTGGAAGTGAGTGCAATCGGACAATAGCTATGAGTGAACCATTTAAGGGAGTTGGGGCTGTGAGTTTTGGTTGTGTGTGTTTGTGGGTTGTGGAGCGATATACTTAAGAGGGTGGTTTCAGTCAACTACCTAGCTGTTTCTGGCTGATCAGAGGTGATGAATATGTGCTGTCAATGATAGTTAACAGAACTTGCCAAAATCCAACCAGTCAGCTGACCTGAAATGCCATAGGGTCCGGGAGGTGTCGGGGCATTGCATAGTATATGGATATGTAGTGGGTAGTCACGATAGCCTCATGAATGATGACAAGAGTTTGAAGAAACTAGTCGCAATCTATGATGGTATGTATACATACCAGAATAAATATATAAGGCAGTAATGTTGACACGTCTGTAGAGGGGAAAATATTTTATGTTCTCAGAAGTATTCTTCACTCAAGGAAATTGACATCAGCTAACTCTGATATAAAATATGTATCAATGAGTTTGAAGTGACGTTTGCATGAATATATCCTGCAAACTGTAAGAAATTATGGTTACAACACATGAATTTGCAAACTCATTGTATGAAATGAGGAAGATGAATTATCTCTCTCTCTCTCTCTCTCTCTCTCTCTCTCTCTCTCTCTCTCTCTCTCTCTCT
>JAOPJM010002023.1:5465893-5476153 GCA_027124095.1 Muusoctopus leioderma | reverse complement strand
GTAGGTGTGATATTAAGACATTTCTTTCATGAACCAATTATTCAATCAGAAAGAGAATCTAACAATGATTTTAGTAAAGAAAAGTATAACAAATTTAATGATGTGGAATTTGAACCCAGGTTTCATTAGGGAAAATATCAGTTTTATAAGTTATACAACACCAAATATATGTTTTTTTTATGCTACCCCTTTTTACATTAAATACAAAATGAAAATAGACATCAATCAGTACAATATAAACTAATTGATATTGTAAACATTTTTTGATTAATAGACGTAAAAGACTGTATATGTAACTAAGGAACTGATATATAATTGGTTTTTAACTGTGTAAAGAAAAATCCCCCCCTCCTCCATCTGTAAATGTTTAACCTAAATAACGGCAAAGTAATTGCTGTTTACCTTTGTGAGCAAGATCGTCAACTGAAATACATAGTATCACAGAAGCAATATATCCCAAATGAATATAGTTTTAGATGTTTTGATATACAGCACGGAAATTATATTTAGTTTATAGTTTTGGTAAAAGTACTTGCCGAATCAGACAAAATGAGATATATGTAAATAGTTGTTTTAGCATCAAATTAAATAGTTTTGCATAGCAAATAATCAAAGCTTATCTAAAATCAACTTATATTTTCTCTGAAATAAAATGAAAGTTAATGGGGATACTGTTAGTATTTAATAGATAGTTCTTGATGATCAGACCGATAGACAAGGAAAACAAAACGTAATCCTTAGAAAATCTTTATTGGTCCATAAACAGGTGATGATTTTTGTTTTCTGTAGTTTCAAGCTGATGAGAGATAAATCTCTTTCTGGAAAGTATGCCAGTCTATCATGAGTAATTTGCCCAAGCAAAACATAAGACCATTACTATAAGCCAACAAAGACTCACCTTTTAAAATGCTGCTATTGTATCTGTCTATAGCTAAGTGAACTGGAACAGTGATAAGTACATGTCTTGGATATAGACACAGTAAAAGTAAGTAAATGGATCTTCTCTCAATTTTGACAATGTGTATTCCTGTCATTTAATCAATGGAACTACCTACTCATTGAATTATACATAATTAAGTGGCTGAGTATTCCACAGACTCTTGAATCCTTAGCTTAATACTCTGGCAGAATTGGTGTGACATTGTGTGTGACAAGACTGACCGTTTAAGTTACAGGTACAGTCCATCCAACAGGCTTCCACACAGTTTCCGTCTACCCAGTTTCACTCACATGGCTTGGATCAACCTGAAGCTATGATAGAAGTCATCTTCCCAAGGTGCAATGTAATGATATCAAACCCAGAACCTCATGTTTGAGAAATGTATTTCTTATCCTTTCAACTCAGTGCAGAGCCAGTGACAGAATACATACTACTGACTCCTCAGTGTTTGTTACCTACCTTATTGCAATGACTTTTCACAGATACTTAACCTAGAAGAAACTGATGAGATATTTAAGACTAATATATCCTCTAAACACAGAAGGTATGATCTAGTGTTTCATAATTAATGCCATTTATATTTATTCTAATCTTGAGGAGCTGAAAGCTACTTCAACTTTGATGCAACATAAACTAAAACCTATAATATTTATGTTTTTCAAGCATTATTCATATTAATAAGAGTGCCATTGTTTAACATGTTATTTTGATATTTGCATGTGAATTGTTGAAACACAATATTTTTTAATGGAATGTTCTAAACCCTATCATCTGGACTTCATTTCTGTTCAGAATACTGAACAAGCAAAGTCTGCTACAATATTAATAGGTACCCCTATGAAATTATTTATCAATTCACCTCTATCTATCTCTCATATCTTGGATCAGAAGTTTAATGTCAGCAATCTTTGACAAGGCTCTCTCTAAGCCACATTCTATCAACTCTAGTGTACCTCACAGTTTCATTATGTCTCCTACCTTTTCCATTTGCTCATTAATGTCTTTGCCATTGTTGCTTATGACAACACATTATTTTACACTGGTGATATCACCCTTCATTCTTCCTTAACCTTCTACACATAGCCATTATGCAACATTATGCTGCTTCTATGAACAGAAATTTAAAAACCATGCTCTACTGGTGGCATAACAACTTAGTCTCTTTCAACAAAAACCAAGCTAAATCACTACACATATCAAAGAAACAGTATTGCACTACATCCTCCCATTGCATGAACAACATACATAGCTAAAGCCTCAATCATCATTACAAATGCTAGGTTTCACAATCTCTGATGAAATTTGAAGACAACTTTACATATATATAAAACATCGCCAAATGTTTATCTCAAAAACTAGGCTTCCTTTATGGATCCAGAAAATATTTCAGTCTTGATCAGTTAAAAGTCCTCTACAAATCTCAAATGTAATCCTCATTGGAATACTGCTCATATGTTCTGGACAGTGCTGCTGCTACATACACAAACATCATACACCATATCTAAATGCTAATTAGCATTAGCGCTAATGAATTTTCTTCTCACTATGGTAATAATTAGATGCAGGCATGGCTGAGTGGTTAAGAAGTCTGTTTCACAATCATGAGATTCTGGGTTCAATCCTAATGTGTGGCATCTTGGGCAAGTGTCATTTACTATAGGCTCAGGTCAACCCAAGCCTGTGAGTGAAACTGGGTACACAGAAACTGTGTGAAAGCTTGTCAGATAGATTGTACCTGTAATTTAAAGGTCCAGCCTTGTCACACCGTATCTCCCTGATTCTGACTGAGAATTATGTTAAGGGTACATGTATCTGCAGAATATACATTCGTCATACATTCGTCATACATTCGTCATACATTCGTCAGTCATATACATTCATCATTCATCATTTTTACATTCGCTTTTTTCATGCTGGTATGGGTGGGATGAGATACTTTTTGGAGTGGTATTCTATGGCCAGTTGCTTTTCTTATTGCCAACCCTTACTTATTATTTTAAGTAAGGTAGTTTTTCCATCGACCTTCACCTGTCAAACCGCAACGCTGCGGGTTGTATTGTTTATGTGAGACATAAACAACATGCACCGGTCACTTAAGTAATGTCAGGAAGGAAGACTACATGGTGATAAACATGCACATACACACATGCTCACACACACACACATGCACGCATGCGTGCACACACACACATATACACACATACATATCCACACACAAATATATATACATGATGGGCTTCCACTCAGTGTCTGTCTACTAATTTCACTCACAAGGCATTGGTCAGCCCAAGGTTATAGTTGAAGACACTTGCCCAAGATACCATGCAGTGGGATAGAGACGTGAACCACATAGTTACTTCTTAACCACACAGCCATGCCTGTAAATTAATATTACATGCTAATTTAATGAGTAGGACATTCAGTTGATCAAACAACTGAATGCTCATTTTTGAAACCAATTGAGATTCCATCATGGTTATAATTTCAATTGATTAAAAATTATGTTTGTCTCACCATGTTAAGTATGGTAGCCTGCACTAAACTACATCTAAAAGAGGCTCTCTGGCTGATTGCAAAAGACTCACTCACCAACAAACTACAACCGTTGGTCTACAAGCATGCTTTTTCTTCTTCTCTGACCCTTGCACCACTACTACAATAGCTTCAATTTCTTTAAACTATCACACTGCGTATGACCTCCACACAAACCAAGCTAATTCCCCTGTCTCTCATCTTCTCATCACCAACTCCAAGCCAAGCACTTTGTTCAATCCTTCTCCTTAGTTTGTAGCCTTTAGAAATGTCTTCTCTTCACAT
Source organism: Muusoctopus leioderma (assembly GCA_027124095.1). Classification (NCBI taxonomy): domain Eukaryota; kingdom Metazoa; phylum Mollusca; class Cephalopoda; order Octopoda; family Octopodidae; genus Muusoctopus; species Muusoctopus leioderma. The sequence continues at coordinate 5,472,396 of JAOPJM010002023.1, read as the reverse complement.
GTTGTTTGTTGTTGTTTCAACCCTGCTTCATCAATGGCATTCCAGCTTTGACCATTTCAACTTTTTTATTTCGGACATTGCATATGTAGAACTACATTATCCAATGTGTCCATTCCCTTTTTCAAGCTTGTAAAGTGTGATTTCAGGGAGATTAACCCCATACAGGCTCTCTCATTGCCATTCACATGTTTTTTCCTAATAGCATCAATCTGCAGAATCTCAAACTGAACATCAATTCCAACAACCTCACCAGTCAAGAAGGCCCCAGAAAAGATCATGGATGCTATGTTCCTATTCCGACAAAATGCTTTTTAGAAAGCCTACTGCTGAAACACCACATAACCATTCTCAATTATTTATTGGAGTAATTTCAAAGAAGCCAATGTAGTTCTTATAGTCAAGTTCATCTCAGATATCAATGGACAACATCAACTAAGAACTAGATTAGACATGAATCAACAAGGAGGCCTCTACATGGTCATTCAACTTGCTAGAAAATGGTAGCCAAATTTCCTCAACTCACACCCTATAGCAGGACACATTGGACAATGTAGATCTAAATATCTCCAAAAAAATGGAAAGGTAATGGCTGAAGCACCTTTGATCATAGCTCTGCTTAAAAAGGGTTGACCTTGGGTTAAACAATAATAAGAAGAACCAGAATAGACAATATAGTCATACAACTATATATAACTAGAAGAAATCAAAAGATATGACAATTTAACTTGAGCAGACTAATAACTTATTATATAATTATCATACAAACCACATCATGTGAGAAACTCAGATTGGTAATAACATAGGAAGTTGAATTTCTCAGCTTCAAATATAAATACTCTCTACTACCTTAGCATTAAGTGCTCTCTTCCTTGTTCAGGATCTAGTGCATTATGCGAGAACCACAAAATATCCAATTTTGTCATTATTTTGTAAATTTTCGATTTTTTTTTTCATACATTCCATTCGTGAACATCCTCCATAACCCCCCAGCCCCCCCCCCGTTTTTCCGCAGATAGTGTACCCTAGAGTGTGATGTGAAGAGATTTGGCTGCTACTTCTAGCACGTCGTACGACCACGTAGAGGCCAAAATGACCGAAAAGGTCAATCTTTGAATGATTGTAACTTTTTAATTAATAATTTCTGGAAAAATTAATTGTGATTTTTGTTATTGTCATTCAAAACTACATCGATTACATCTATTGAAATATTTCCAAAAGTAATCTGTGAAAATTTTGAGTGGTTCTCGTATAATGCACTAGATCCCTTGTTCATACCAAAATACCAAATAAGAGATGCCTGTATGCGGTCACTCAACCTGCTAGAAATAGCAGTCAATTTTCCTTCAAATTACACACCCGACCATCTTAAAAAATAATGAAGGACACCTTAGGTAATGAAGTCCTCGATATTTTAAAAAGAGGGTATTGTCATGACTAGAATGCCTTTAATCATAGGTATGCTTAATTAGAGTTGGCTTGCACCTAAGCAACAACAATAACAACAACTACTACTTATACAGTAACAGGATCCAATTTTATTATATTGTAACTAATTGGGTAAATTTAAAACAAAGCCACACTTCTATACAGCCCTGTCATCTGGTTCATCTTATGGATCATTACTGCTACACCTACCACTCTTTCACTAATAAAGATTGAATAAAACAAGACATTTATCTAAATATAATCAAACAAAGATTGTGCTTTTAACACTGTTAAATGTTCGATGTCCAATTTTGTTTGTATGGTTTAGAAACTGGAATATAATCTGTGTAAACTGCCTGAAGATATATGTTTACAACCAAACCATTAAAAGAAATACCACAACTCTAGACATTTACTTCAACAGTGGTTGCGATAACAGTTGTAAAATTGTATATTTTTTATAGTGTTTTATATTTTTTCCTAAGGAAAACATTCCTTACTCTTAGCTTGTATGGAGGCCATTTTTGAATGGCATAGCTTGTATGGAGGCCATTTTTGAATGGCATAGCTTGTATGGAGGCCATTTTTGAATGCAGTTCACTGGAGAAACTAAATTGAAGTGGTTAGTTAATATGAAGTATGAAGAGTTGTAGGCCAGTGTTTAGCAGAAATACATTGGATTGAAATCAGTCCTTCATTATTATTATTATTAAGACAATAATGAAGGACTGTATGTAACATTTGTTGCAGAGTTCAGTGGGTAAGAAGCATACTGTGGATAGCAAAGAGTAGAGTGGTAGATATTATAAGAGGAAGTAGAGCACTGTTAGGTAGTTGAGAGAAGAACAGTCCATTTATAGAAATACTGCAAATCAAATTAAACAGATTGCACGATTGTGCAAGTTGTGAATAAATGAAGATTAACCAATCAAATTAAGATAAAATAATAAGGATTTCTGTTACTAAACACTAGGCCAATTTTCTAACAGAAAAGATATATATTCAGTTAGATTAGTTAGAGTCACTCATTTAGTTAAGCGCCAAGCAGAGATTAGAAAACTTAACTCCAGTGACATTTAAACTGAAAGCAATAAGGTACTGTTATGAAAATTCTAAAATATCTGGATTTGCTCTCTTTTGTGTCAATCATCCTCCCCACTTTCAAATATGAAATCAACATTCATTTTGAAGTCCTCTCTTTAATGCTGGGTATAGAATCGAAGACTTGGGCACAACATTATAAACTAATAATTCACCTAGGAGCCAATGAAAGAGTCTCCAAGTGGTCACTAGAAGCCAAATGTTCCCCTTATCAAACCCCACTATCTTAAAAAAATAAAGGGAAGGACACATTGGATATACTGTGTTTGAAAACAAAGATGGGATGGTCATGACTAGAATGCCTTTGATTGTAGGTCTATTCGATCAGAGCTAACTTGGTGCTGAACAACAATAACAACAACAAATCACTCTTCTAGTTTACAGTGCTGCCACTGCTAACCATTTTCACTATTCTACTCTGTGTCTAGGCTGTGACATTTAAGTATCTTCACCAAGGTCAGAGTGCAGCCTTGTATCAATAACATAATACAGGGTGGGCCAAAAGTCACTTTACTGTAATATTAGCTGATTAGCATATTATAGTAAAGTAACTTCTGGGCCACCAAATTTTAGCTGGTTGTCTAATATATTATCAACTCAGCCATCCTTAGCTAAATAATAGTAGTAACATATTGTTTTACACACCACGATCACTGCCCAGAGTCTCTGAATGTTTAGGTTATTATAATATTTTCAAACACTTCCAAGGGCATTTGCTTCTGTAAAGAAGATAATTTAATTTCCTTGCCCACATGTTAGATAAATATAATTATTGATTTCTAATATAGGCCACAATTTTGGTATCTTTAATTATTTTCGTAAAAAATAGTGAAATCAGCTTTTCTGTATGTAACTTTCTATGACTTTTATAGTGTCTCATAGTGTGTACACTGGATTGATTGCCAACTGATTTACATAAGAAGACTTAAATGTACAATTTTAAGGAAAGAGAATGAATGACTTTGTGAGGTTCATGCTTTTTCAAAGGGCATTAGAGATGAAAGTGAAGTGAAATAGCTGCAACTAGCTATCAAGATGTGTGTGTGTGTGTGTGTGTGTGTGTACGTGTGTGTGTGTGTATGTATGTATGTGTATGGTCAATGTTGTTCAACACAACAACAAAAACATTAATAACCAAATCCATGCATGCACACACACACACACATACACACACACACACACGCAGACATACACATGCACATTATACATATATATAAATAGTGGAACATGTAAGAAGAATCTTACCACAAGACATGTGAGACAAACAGTAAACATTCAATAAGTACTGAGAAAGAGAGGAGTGGTTGACAGACGCATAATCACCGAGAAGGTCACAGACTGTGATGCAAGGACTTTGACAGACTAATCGTTTAATCAATTGATTAATTATCTAATTGATTGGTAATAAAACTGAAGTGAAATATAACCGGTGCATGTGTGACCCTCCCAAAATACAATAATATCAGTTTCAGCGCACGGTTTCACATGAAGAATCTCGCAAAAACGAAATATATATATATATATAACCATTTGTGTATCATACTTAACGTATATACACTCGTTGATAGGCAGAAGCTGTAAAATGTCCGAGAGAAAAATTCTCTACGAAGACTTGTGTTAAAAACACATGATTATATGTCAGAATGGGGAGACAACTCTCCTTAGCTTGTGACCGAGAACGTCATACATGTTTCGGAGTATTTGCTCCTGATCACTAACGTGTACTCAGTGTCACTTGCCTCGAACAGTATATCCTCCCACTCTGACATATAGTAAACAGTGAATGGTACATTCACTGATGTTGCCGAAAGCATGCCGTGCTAATAAGAAATACGGTGCTAAATATATATATCTATATATATAGATATATATATTTAGTAAAAACACATAAAACGAAATAGACGATACCAACGAAAAAGGCGGGATAAAAATAACATGAAGTAAAACAAAAAATACAGTACAAAATACAGGACATCTGAACACAAACAAGGCACCACCGTGCAGGAGCCATCCTCAGTTGCTCACCAGAAGCAGTTTCGACGTGTCTGAGCAAGACTGCCTATAAATCCCAAAGACATCAACTCTTATTTACACTTCCATGGGTTGAGAAATGAGTAAGCAGTAACGTACGCAATATAATTCAGTCTTCTACAGATATCTCCCCAAATGTGTGACTATTAGCAAAATTTTGAATTTATGAATATTTAATGGAAATCATTTCAAGATATCTGTTGATTTATGGCTGTATATGGTGATGAATTTGACGCGAAATTGGGTGCTAAAAGAAACTATTAATATAGAGCTTAAAATGAGACACATAAACAGTGTGCACTAAATCTTTCTAATCAGAATTATGTGGAGGGTTAAAACCCTTCTGTGGTCAAGATTAGATTCCATGGCTGCTAAAATATATGTAGTACGTATATAGTGGGACCGATTTATATGATTATACGTGTCTCTTAAATAATTCAGATCGTCTTGTACTGCCAGAAATCATTATCACAAAACGTTTTTGAAAGAAATTGTGTCATCAAAAGTGGTAGAGCAGAAGTGGTAGAGCAGTAAAATAAGATATGCATAAAAAAATACATTTCGTCGCGGGCAATTGCTGACCGACTCCCATCATGCATTATTCATTCTTTCTTGCCGCAAAGTCTACCGAGGTAGTCGTGTTTTTTTTGTCTGTCTCTTCCGTCGTCTACCGACATTTCTCTGTCTAAGCGCTTAAACTAATTAATTAACTAATTAATTGATTAATTAATACCTAATCCGCCCAATGACCGCACGGCACTTTGTTGTATCGTATTGTTTCCTCGTTTCGTCTTGTTATCCACTTAGCATTCGTCCTGTGTTCATTCCTGTATACCGCCAAAGAACCCATGTAATGTATTTTTTTAATATTACGGACGTGGCCAGAATTCATAGGCAGTCTTGCTCAGACACGTCGAAACTGCTTCTGGTGAGCAACTGAGGATGGCTTCTGCACGGTGGTCCATTGTTTGTGTTGAGATGTCCTGTATTTTTGTACTGTATTTTTTTGTTATACTTCATGTTATGTTTATCCCACCTTTTTCGTTTGTATCGTCTATTTCGTTTTATGTGTTTTTACTAAATATTTAACAGCGCTTTCGCAGTGCGCTTTACGTTATATATATATCCTCAATTTTCTGCGACACTTAATTCTTCTATCTCGATCTTTCCCCCACTTTTTCTATTCATGCTACTAGCCTTTGCCTAATAACCTTACTCTTTCGTTCTCTCTCTCACCCACTCCTTTTCTTCTCGCTAGCCTTTGTACCTGACAATCTTACACTTTCTTTCTCTCTCCCACCCACTCCTTTATTCTATATCTCTTACGTCGCGGTCAACTGCTGACCGACTCCCATCATGCATCACTCGTTCTTTCTTGCCGCAAAGTCTACCGACGTTTTTTTCTTCTGTCTCTTCCATCGTCTACCGACATTTTTCTCTCTAAGCGCCTAAACTAATTAATTAACTCATTAATTAATTAATTAATTAGTACCCAATACGCCGAGTGGCCGCACGGCACTTTGTTGTATCGTGTTGTTTCATCGTTTCGTCTTGTTGTTCACTTAGCGTTCGTCCTCTGTTCGTTCCTGTATACCGCCAAAGAAACAACGTAAGGTATTTTTTTAATATTACGGACGTGGCCAGAATTCATAGGCTGTCGTGCTCAAACACGTTGAAACTGCTTCTGGTGAGCAACTGAGGATGGCTTCTGCACGGTTTTCCCATGTTTGTGTTGAGATATCCTGTATTTTTGTGCTGTATATTTTGTTTTACTTCATGTTATTTTTATCCCGCCTTTTTCCTTTCTATCGTCTATTTCGTTTTATGTGTTTTTACTAAATATTTAACAGCGATTTCGCAGTCCCCTTTACGTTATATATATATATATAAATATATATATATATACATAGATATATATGTATGTATATATATAAAGGGAATAACAA
>JAOPJM010002023.1:5337468-5348368 GCA_027124095.1 Muusoctopus leioderma | reverse complement strand
CTACCAAATTCACTCACAGGGCATTGGTCGGCCCGAGGCTATAGCAGAAGACACTTACTTGAGCCTTGCTACGTTAAATTTTGCCTGCGATATTTTTGTTAATAACAAGAATATTGTGGAGGCCGAGTCTCATTCATTAGATAAACCGTTTTTTTTAATGAGTATGACTAAAATATACAACAACAAAAAACAATTGAGAATCGGTCACAGCTAATAAGTATGAGTCTGAATAAATCATTTCTCCGATTATAAATTTACATATAAACACCAAAAGATATGATGAAAGTAAGTAGAAATGTTTATATTTTTAGAAGCAAGGAAGGAGACCACAGACAGTTTGCGGTTGACACACATACATACGAATTAACACACACACACACATACATACATACGTACGTACGTACGTACATATATAAAAGCTTATGGTTTGAACCCAGCTTCAATTTTTATTCTTTTTTAACACCTCACACACAAACACATCCGCACAGATGTGCATACAACTATACACACACATATGTATGTGTGTGTGTGTGTATAGGCACATGTATGTCTGTTTGTGTATAGGCATTATATATACATACATTATAATTTAATCTTGGGGTTACCTGTACATGAGAACAACGTAAGCCCACTTAGAATAAAGTACTCAAAGAATGAATACTGAGTGTGAAAATGTTTTATTTAAAACACTGAGTCCAACAAAAAGTGCTGAGAGAGCACAACGACTCAACAGGTAGTCCGTAAAACACACAAACATATTTGTTTGTGTGTGTATGCATGTAAGCACGTATGTATGAATGTACATACGTATGCATGTACGTACGTAAGCACATGTGTATGTATGTATGTATGCTCGTCTTTCCGGTTATATTTTTCAAATTTCTCACCAGTTGAGAAAGAGCCGGTTTCTAACCTAGATCCAAGGCTCTTTCATTGGAAATTAGACAACATCAGCTGGGTATTTGTGCATGCATGGATGCCATTACATGTGCAGATCCATTTGTTTTGCTTTATGTATGTGTACTCATACATATGTTTGCATGTCTAGACATGTTTATATGAATTTATATGCTAAACTTCTGGAAAGTATGTATGTATGTATGTATGCAAGTATGTAGCATGCATGTATATGTATATATATATTTAATTGCCCGCTGAAGATTCAGCAATTTGGCAATTAATTAGGGATTATTCCCAAATTGATTAGGCAAACCAAAGAGCTGATGAAACACGACGTATATTGTGTACGGGAAACTGGGCATTTGGATTTCAGTAATCTAACTGTCGCCACATTATAGATCCCTTCATTGGGAAATATTATTATCTGCACTGGTATCGAGGGCTGTACGCAGGAGGCCTAAGTTGTTGTTGTGCTCTCCGGTGGCGGTTGTTACTTCCGAGTAATATATATATATATATATATATAGCTGTAAAGCTACATCAGTGACACAAGGGACTAGAGTTTCATGCAAGCACACTTATCAAACTGAATGGACGGAGAATTGAATTATAATTATATCATAACATATATATTTATATATATATATATTCTATATATTATATATATATATATATATATATATGTAGTGGGTTATAGTGAAAATATTAGTAGGCAAACTTCGAAGGTTATCTTTGTCTGTGCAAAGGGCAGACAGTATGGAGCATGTATAAGAAGTGTGATACTGCATAGTATTGTGGCATGGGTATAGAATGTGGAAGGTTTGTGGAAATTGGAGGAAAATGAGTCAGATAGGATCCATTGATGTATACTGACAATTTATCTGAAAGATAAACCTGAGAGAGTGGCTGGACATGAAAAGAATCAGTCAACATGTCCTGATATGGACATGTAAGCTAAATGGATGACATCTGCTGAATGAATATTATTTGAGCTGATACAGATAAGATGATAAAGTTTCAGAACATGTAATAGTTACCTATTAAATCTAAGCCAGCAGAGGGATAAAGGAATTTAAAAATGGTGATGATGATCATCATCGTGGTGGTGGTGGTGGTGGTTGAGGGATGATGTTGCTGTTGTTTCCTTATACATTTCCTTATCATTCTAGTAAGTGATACAGCAGAAACAAGGCAGTAACCAAAGAAGAGATAGAATGGAGGTGACAGCGAAATTATATATGGTCTGGAATGTTCAGAATTGAAATTGAAATGGAAGGACAGATTTAAAAACAATAATCAATTTAGAATACCAACAGATTTATAGTATTACATATATTTCTGTGGTCATTCTTGAAAGTTAAAGAAGGGAAATTTTACAACCAAGATTATAGAAACATCTATTTTTCAAACACTGACATTGCTGGTATTTTTCATGTACCACATGACATCACAAAAACAAAGAGTTCAATCATCAAAAGGACTATTCCATCATTTTGTTCCAATGAAAGAGAGGGCATTGACCCTACAAAATTAGTTTATTGTTTGGCTTCTTCACATAACAATGTACAAGTACAGCTACACAATTTTATAGGTAAGTAATGGTTATATTTTACAATTTTATAATGAACAAAGCTAAAATTTTTATTTCCAGTATAAAGAAATTTAAAGCAATTTGTAGAAATAATTAATATTCACTTTTCTATTAAACTAATTAACCTCCAGTGAGCTAGACAAATGTTGAAAATGATATATCTTGGTCTATTAAACTAATTAGCATCGAGGAAGCAAAATGAATATTTCAAGAGAAAAATCACCATACATACTAAATAAGGAAAGACAAAGAAGAAGATGATTGTCAGCTTCACTATAGTGGGTAATATATTCATTATATATTTTTACATGACAGTTTTTGGTAAGTAAGTTATCCATCCTCACAAACAGATGGGCATGTGTCTTCTACTATATCCTTAGGCTGACCAATACCTTGTGAGTGACATTGGTAGATGGAAACTGTGTGGGAGTCTGTCATATATATGTGTGTGTGGATGTGTATGCGTGGGTGTGTGTGTGTACAAATGCGCATGTGTGTGTGTCTGTCTCCACATTATCTTCATGTTGATATCACTTAAGCAACTGGTGTCGTTTGTTTCTGTCCCACACAAACTATAGGTCCCGCAGCTTAGTGGTTCGATGGGTGATGATCAGTGGAATACTTAAAAATAAAGTAAGAGTTGGCATTCAGCCATAGAATAGTGCCTCAAAAAAAAATCAATCTCATCCAACCCATGCCAACATGGAAAGAATGGAAGTAACAACGATGATGATAAATATCTGGCTATAGAATGCAATTTGATGCTTGCAGTAAGATTTGTAATTAAGAGTTCTCTCACCCCTAGACAACTTGGCAAATCTACATGCTCCCAACCTCAATGTTTTACTTGTCCATTCATCAGTGATATAAATACTCAGCTAAGCCCCTGGTCTACAATCAATGAGATTGACCACTTTAACTGCACTTCCTCCAACCTAATATACTGTATAGTTTGTAAGCTCTGCAGTGCAATATACAAAGGGAAAATGGGTCACCATTTGGGAGACAGGTTCTGTGAGCATTTGCTGGATTCCAGTAACAATGACCAGGGATTCCTCAAAACCTATAGCCTGACACTTTATCTCACCTGGTCACTCCTCTGACCACTTGTCAGTCTGTGGTGTTCTACAAAACTTTAGCTCTAATGGAACCCACAAACATAAAGAAAAATGTTTTACTTACACTGGAACCTCTGTTCCACAAGGTCTGAATACATGCTTTAACTTCCTTTGAGTCTGCTTTCCTCCTTTAATACCCTCTACCTCCAAGGAAATGCCTTTGTTGTTGCATGGCATGTATTTGTTTGCATTGTGTTGTATATATGTGTTTATGTGAATATATATATATATGTATATATATACTGCCGGTTATATATCTTGAGTGTATACACTGTGCATAAAGTTGTACATAAAGTTGGACTGTGCTTGTATACTATTGTTTACTTTATACCTAAACTCTGCTTCCATCAAATTCCTGTTGCAGACTACTATATAATTCTGTCCGTTTCTACTGACCCCCACTTTAGACACTAGCAGCACATTACTTTACAATTATTGACCACCCCTTTATTGATCTCAAGTCTATGCAAGCTCTCTCTACCATTACCTTTCCTTCCTCCTTCCTCCTACATGTGTGTGTGTGTGTGTGTGTGCATCATTGCGCATGTGTCTTTTTGTCCATCCATGTTACAAACTTTGCCCTCCTCTACCACCCTTCCCTCAGACTTTACTTCCTCCCTCATCATTTACCCCACACACTACTCACACCATCTCCTCTCACATCACTTCTTTACTTTATTACCTTCTTCATTTGCAATCTTGTGATCAAGGTGATAACACTTCTCTCTCTCTTTCTCTCTCTCTGTGAATATGAGTAAGTGACTAAAACATTAGGTTTTTTCACTCCTCATGGTAAATCAACTTACTGAACTCTTCTATGAACTCTGCTAAAGCTTAATTTTTACCAATGCTGATCACCACCAGTTTCTTTCGATTCACTATTTTACTCTATTGATTAAGTGTTGGACACCATTATACTTTGTTTCTAAGGTAATATTATTCTATAGTTAGTGATGAGCATGGTCGAGTAAAAGGTAAGCTTCTGACAAGCAAAGTCTGCTGCAAGTTTTGATTTCTGAGTAAAGCCATTTTACTTCAAAGATTTTTTTCTTTTCTTTTTCTATGGCTTAATCAAAAGTGAAAGGGCAACACCCATGGACTTTTTGCAGGGCTTCCAAGACTGGTGGAGGAAAGAGAGGAAGATACCGAATTATCCTCAAACTGAAGACCAGGTTCAAATACGGGCAATAGAATGGACTCCGCTAAATGCACCCAAGGGCCAGGTGGTGGTGTTAAACTGGGTGACAAATTAAATCTACCACCCAGGTATGAATTTTACCCATTTTTCTTCTCCACTCCCTTATGAATATGTGTCCCTTTTGCCTAAGTGACAAATTAATACAATTCTATTGTTTAAATGTGGCTAGTTAAAAACTGTAATTTCAGATTAAATAACTACTTCTACATTCTGAGTTTAAATTCTGTATAGATGTCTTTATTCTTCGTCTTATCACATCATAAAATATAAGTGCCAGTAATATACTAGGGTACATTTCAATTGACTATTATTCCTATAAAAATGTTAACATGGTTTTTGAGGTAGTATATATAACAGAAACCTATATTAGATGATTTTCAGTATTTGGTTCTTATCTTCCTGTTTCCAAGTTCTAGTCCCTCTAGACTGGAGGACTGTTAATTGAATTGGATACATTATAATGCACTAGTATTATAATGTTCTCCAATCCAATGAGATTCGAACCTCTGCCCAGTTACTAGAAAGCAACACAGTAACAATACATATATGGCTTATAAATTATTGCAACTGTAGCACACTCTGGCTGTATCAATCCCTCTAATAATACATAGCAGCGTTGATGCTTCCATGGAATGTCCAGGGATTTGGATCTAGAATAAAGTAAGATATTTACTCCATATTTCTGCAATCTCTCCATCTTTCTGCTTCATACAAAACTTCTTTCAAAACCAGACATAGCTCTGCTCACCATAACTGTGAGGATAGATTTTTCTTTGTCTCCAGCCTGGTGATAAAACACCATTAATATTGTGCTGAATCACTTAAAAGTTAACCAATATTATTGAAAGTAATGAATTCCTATTGTTCTATAGAAACGATATCCCATACCAACTTTTTTTTTTTTTGTAGATACTCTTTTGGTACTTGATTTAATGCCTACATTTGCATATACTTGTACTGCAATAATTCTTTACTATACACATTCTGATAGTTGGTGTATCTAATAACCTATTAGCTCATTCAGAAACCACTAAAAACTTCTATCTATATAGCATGTCTTCAAGTAGTATATCAGCAAGATATAGATAATCTCTCTCCAAGTTAAACTTTTGGTAGTATTTAAACTCAGTAGTATAAACTAATGATGCAATTTTCGAATATATAAGCTCATACTACTTAAAGTAAAAAGCTTTAACTGTCCATGGTACCTATTACAAGTAGATGGACTGGGTTGGTTTGAGTGCTAATTGTATGGACAGAGCAGACAGCCATGCAGTACAACATGGTACGAACCATAATCTCTTAAGGTGGCTCACCAATTCTCTCCATTTTGATATATTTATACATTTTCTATACTTAGAAGCATTCTATTTTTCTATATCTGATTACAATGTTATACATTGATTATTCGATGGTTTCTCTATTCTATACATATTTATTCAACAGCCCTCTCTTTCAAATCACTGACATGTTGGTTCTATCATAGAATTGCCAGAAGCAATCTATACGGATACAAATTTCTACAAGCCATAGCTGTTTATCTAAATTTGTATAAAATTAATCTCCCTTAGAATAACACATTTTTAATTGATATAAAAACTAATTAATTTCTGCTCTCAAATGCTTTATATATTCAGAATGAAAGCTAGTTTCCCTCCATATTTTCTTCACCAGAAAAAAAATGATTTATCTATAAAAAGTTTATAAAAAAATTAATTTGTTTCGCTTGCACAATTTCAAAGAAATCTTTATGATAGCAATGTTTCACCTTTTCTTCAATTTTTTTTACTGCATTTAAATTAATTTGTTCTCAATTTAGTATCTTTGTTCATGAATGAGTTTTTAGTATTGTTTCTTAACTGTAGTATTTTATGTAATTTTGGTCTGGCATTTCAGTTCCATCACATTTCTGTTAATAAAGCTGAAATAAAGTGGCATACTTTGTTCACTAACAGTTCTATCAATTGCAAATTACATTTATTCTGCATATTCTGAGATTTATTGAAGATGAGAAGGAATTAAATGTGTCAGATACAGCTATTTCCTTTTCCTTCATCTTACACACTATAATTTTGATCTGGAAATATTTATTCTCCTTTTTGTTTCTGTTGTTTCCGTGAGACAATATGAAACAATAGCTTAGCCATATCCTGTTAGATACATGAATTATTATATAATACGTGTCTGAACTATTTACTACTCCATCACTGATACATGTGCAATTTGCTATTATGTATATGATCCATTTGCAATTGTATAGATGAGAGGTGTTGAGCAAATCTGGGATTAAGGGAAAGCTAAGATCAGAAAACAGGTTCAGCTCCAGGTATATGCAGATTTAAGAAGTCTAGTATGTTATTCAGGATCAAAATTTATCATTTGGCCAGAATTTTAGATTTGGCTGCTATTTCTACAGGCTCTTTCTTGTTGTTGATATATACATTTTTTCCATCTTTAAGATTATCTCATCTTTCTTGGAGCAAGCTCTCTCTCAATTTTAAGATCTTAATCATATGGTAAATGTTTGTAGGGAGTTTACTGGGTGAGATTTGGTTAGTACGTTGAGGATGTTAACTACCTATGTAGAAGATCCCTTTCTATTTTTGCTGGTTCAAATTTGAGTATCGAATGTTATGGTGTTAGTCAATGTTAGTTGGCTTTTTATTTTATATATTATTTATCTACAGCTATTGATATTGGACATATTTATTTTACAGCATTCTGCTTGTACTGGTTGTTTAAACTGAATATTGGCTCGTTTCAATTAATCCTATATTTAACAGATTGACAGATTTAACAGATTGACACAGCTGTTGTGCCATAAAGCTGTAGGTTTTTACATTAGATATATTTGCCAAAGAAGGCTACAAGTTAACTCTGCTTACCTTGTCTTGTTATACCAGTAGGAAGCTATTCACTTCATGTCATTGCAAACTTAGTGATTCTTATTAAAGGGCACCAGAGAAAGTTTTTGTTGTGAGCACAATAATGTAAGAGATCCCTGATATGCATAGCAATTAATGTGTGTAACACCTGTCAAAGACATTTCAAAAATCACCACAACTAGAAAAGAAAGACATTACACACTGCTTGAGTGAACCTTTCATTGCTTTTTCCCATTAGTATAGGATATGTCTATGATGTTACATTAGGTCTTTTAGAGATAGATGACCTTCTAAGCATACTTTCATGAACTGATGTTGAATTATGGACCAAAATGCATTGTGGTATTTAATTATTGGCCTTAACATTCAAATTTTGCGGGGGTCAATTTTGCCTTTCCTCCTTCTAGGGTCAATAAAATAAAATACAAGTCAAGTACTGGAATTGATTTAAACTACTATACCCTCTCTCGATATGTGTGCCATCGCACCTAAGTTAGAAATTGATTTAACATCTGAGTTAGCGGTTCCATTGGGCATTAATAGTGCTTAAGGTAGTAGTATATCTAAAGGGTCATTGGATTTATTGCAACTTTTTTTAAATATGTAGTATTATCTTGTTATTGACCCACTCTTCTATATTGGGGAGAGCACTAGGGGTGTGAACTGAATATATTTGCAATGCAAAATGTGTTAAATAATTTCCCTAAGGTCACAATGCTGTACATTTTTTTAATGACTTAGAGGAGGATAGACAGCACTTATAACCTTTCTCAAGGCCTCTGAGACTGGTGGAAGGAACAGAGAAAGTTATCCTCACACTGGGGACCTGGTCTGAATGCTTGCTACAGAGTCGGATCAGCAAAAGACAGCCAAGGGCTAGGTGGCGGTGTTAAACTGGATGATGGCTTAGCTGCTAGATTTAATCCTTCACCTTTAACTGTTATTCAGGTACTTCACTGTCATATTCCTGTGTGCTAGGAGATTCTCCCAAAAAAGAAAATCTTCATTACTAAACTAGGGTGTGTGTTTTCTCCTTTACTTTCATAACTGTAGATGGAAAGATATACTTTTGATTCTACAATCAGACACACACAAACCTTTGCACACACACACACACACTCTCTCTCTCTCTCTCTCTCTCTCTCTCTCTCTCTCTCTCTCTCATTTTCCCTCTTTGTCTCTCCCAGAAATAAATCAATATATGTTCAGTAATTTTACAAAACAATTAGATTATGACATTCACTTCAAGTCAACGATCAATAGATAAATGGGAAATTTGGTGGGTCATTTGGTCATTTCAGAGTTAAATGTCTTGACTACGGACAAAGCATAATACCTTTGTCAATACGAACCATCGACTTGGTGATTGGTTATCTATCTCAATAAGGAACTTGACAAGGATGATGACAACAATGATGACATCTACTAATTTATGATTTGATCAGATCAAACTATAAATGATATGAATATAAGTATTACTAATACAAATTAATATTTTTATATTTACGAAATAACAATGCCACAGCTGCCAGCAACAGCAATGTCAGTTACAATTTCATTAGTGGTGGTGGTGGTGGTGGTGGGTTGCCAATGTTTGTGTTGGTGGTGGTGGTGGGTTGCCAATGTTTGTGTTGGTGCTATGTTTTCTGGTGTTCATTTTAGTTGGTGGTGGTCATTCTAGTACTGGGGATTAAGATAAAGATACAAAAGATGTATATGGTAACAACAAGAAGGAGCTTCGATGTGGGTCATTTGCGCTGCTAGAAATAGTAGCCAAATCTCCCTCAAATCACACCCTACTGTCTTAAGAAAGGAAGGATATATTGGATAATGTTTGTCTGAAACAAAAGACAGGATGGTCACTAATGAAACGTCTTTGATCAAAGTTCTGGTCGATCAGGGCTGACCTAGGGTTAAACAAAAACAACAACAAATCAAGACCCAGCAAGGGAACCACTGTGTGTTTGTTTGATCTGCTATAAATAGCAGCTAAATCTCCCTTGAATTACATATTACCCTCTTAAGGAAAAAAGAACATACTAGATAATGTAGTCCTAGATACATTATGTCTGAAAAATGATAGGATAATAATGGCTGCAATGCCTTTGATCGTAGGTATACTCAACCATGGCTGACTTAGGGCTAAAAAGCAACAATAACGGTGCTATTCAAAATTTCAGTAGGGGTTGGCAATGTTTGTATTGATGCTATTTGTTCAGGCATTGAATTTAGTTGGAGGTGATCATTATAGTACTGGGTATTGGTATTTTGACAAAGATAAAAGAGATAATTATGGCAACATCGAGAACCAACGACAAAGTCTTTATGGGTAGATAAAGTAGTTCTAAATATATTATGGCTGAAAAAAGATAGGATGATTTTCACTGGAATGCATTTGATCATTGGTTTTTCTCAATCATGGCTGATATGGGGCTAATCAACAACAACAACAACAACAACAACAACATCAACAACTCAAGAATTAAGGGTAATGATGAGATTACCACTGCCCTCTAAGTAATTGTTATAAACTGAAGATAGATCACATGAATGTTCTGATGAAGTGTTCAAATCCTGGGAAATTTATAACATATTTCATCTCTAAAAACAGTGTTGATCGATGAATATGGTGCAAATGAGATGAAGAATTTTATTCAGAAATTATTTATATTTTAAAGTCAAATATTCTGAAAGTCTGAATTAATTTTGCAAGCCAGCATTATTTAAAGAGCAACAATATATACAAAGAAAGATGTCTTTACAGAAATAGTTTTCAATTATTCTTGAACCAACAGAATTTCCTTTTAAAAAGGTCTCGTCAAATGAATAAACTTCATTTTCATAGTTTCTGTACTTCTCATTGTAACCAGAAATATAAGAATTCTGTTAAAAGATTTATGGCTTCCTTATATTAAAATATTATTGCAAAACAGTATTATTATTTTTATTGTTATTATTATATATATCAATATTGTTGCAGTTCAATATTGTTGTAACCATCAAATATAACTTAAAAGTAGAAAAATAAGTACATTAAATATATATTTTTCTAAAAAAAGAAATGAAATACAATTGATTTTTAAAATTTCTACAATAGGAAAGTTTTAGCTGAAAATATAAAATTTGTGCAGAATAAACACGCATTCCCATATACACAAAATCACATATACTCCCATAGACAAACATACATATATAACTTATTTTGTAT
>JAOPJM010002023.1:5180582-5192559 GCA_027124095.1 Muusoctopus leioderma | reverse complement strand
TGTTATGGCCTGGAGGACTATGATAAACAGAAGGGGGCTGAGGACTGAGCCTTGATGGACACCTACCTGAACACTAATTGGTCAAACTGGCTGACACCTCTCTGACCACTTTGTGGAACATCTACGTGACCTCTGCTCCAACATTGACTCTTCTATCTCCTGCCATTTTCACTCGCCCAACCCTTCCAGCCAGCACCTTTCTGTGTTTGGCCTGGCCCCTACACCATGGGTCCCCTGTTAGCCGTCTCCAAAGGGAACATCGATTTAATTTTTTCATTGCAGACCTCTACACTATTTGGCCTAAACCAACCCACTCTCTTCCTCTAACACCTCACACCATCTAACCCCTCCCCCTCCCTGTTTCACTTATATGATACCCTATCCTTTTTATTTATTTTTTTGTCACAGATTTTATTATTTTTATTTTTAAGTGACCTCCCTTTCCCTGTTACCTCCCCTTTCCCCTCGACATCTTATCACTTCCTGGGATTTTTCTATTTCATTCAACCCCTCCCCCTCTCAGTTACACTTATAAGCTACCCTATTATTTTTATATATTTTTTAAGTTGCCCCCCTTTCCCTGTTACCTCCCCCCAACATCTTATCACTTCCTGTGATTTTTCTTTTTCTTGAACATGACTTGAGAACAACAACGAACTTTTTTCTGTCTCCACTTTTATCCGTCTCCAACTTTCCTCCTGTCCATCCCTCTGAAGAAGAGCCTTGCTCGAAACATCTGTGACTTGAGTGTAAAACTAATATAATTCTTAATTTTATCCCGTTTTTGTTGTCTTTTGTGCTGTTGTCTCCGTTCATTTTTGCATCTATTTATATATATATATATATATATATATATTTATGGAACCACAGCACTTCATGTAGTGTATTATTCGAGAGTTATGGTGTTTAGGACCAAGGTTAGTCCTGATTGAGCAGTTTTTGATCGAATGTTTTTCACCCTTCACCATTCCAGTTTTTGGGGGTTTTGTATTTAAGACTACCTTCCAGCTTTTGGTTTGAAATGTTAAAGTGGTGACAAAAACTGGACTGAGAAACAATGCAGAAAAGATGAAGGCCATGGAGATTGGCCAAGGAACAGTGAATACTACCTGAGTGGTTGAAGAACAGGCTATCGAAAACATGTGCTGTTTTGTGTACTTTGGCAGTGTTCTCTGCAATGATGGAGATACTGAAACCGATGTCAAATGTATAGTCAGAAATGTGATAGCAGTAATTCAGCAAATTTACAAAATATGGTCCATGAACATAATTGTTTCTAATTTAGGCACAAGGCCAACAATTCTCCAGTACTTGACTGGTACTTTATTTTATCGACCCCGGAAGGATGAAAGGCAAAGTTGACCTCGAACATAATGAACACCAACATCAAGGTCCAATTGTACAATACCATCGTACTACCAACAACGCTATGTGCAAGCAAAACGAGGAAGAAAATTCCAAAAGTTTACCAAAACTTTGGATGCCTTTCACCAAAAGTGCTTGGTGATTGTGTACCATGATTGTATCAGAAATGAAGAAATCTTAAGAAGAGCACCATTGAGAAAACTCATAGACATGGTAACATAATGAAGAATGTGGCTGCTTATCACATCCTGCAGCACAGCCAGATCATCGGTATGCAAAAATAGCACTGAGATCGACACCAACTGAATGAAGGAGAAGACAAAGAAGACCATGAGCCACATGGCATTGAATCTTTCAGGAAGACCTGAAGGCTGTCATCAGATACTGGAAAAGCAAAGAACATGCAACTGATCGAGAACATTGGAGGAGAGAACTGCTGCATGATGGGAAAACATGCACAGGATGGACTGACTGACTCAATGACTAAGGACTACCTTATACAATGTGCCCTTTTTTAAAGACTGTAAGGTGGGATTTAGAAGAATTTGGCTGCTATTTCTAGCAGACCAAGTAACCACATAGAAGCTTCCCTATTTGCTCATGAAGTTCCCTCATTAAGTCAACTAAGATGAAACTATCCTTTTCCAAGATATACTTACAAGATAAGTTATTGAACACAGTAAAGAAAGTTAATGAAATGCTTGTCAAATTTATGGTGCTGCTGCAAACAGCCACAAAAGATAGTAAATTCATTATAAATATTAAGCTCACTGAATAATATAATTGTGGATTTTAATGGGAAACTAACTTTTCTGTCCTGTTATGAAATATTGTGGTAGTTTGGTAGTTGTTCTGAGATAGAACTGCATACCCCACAGCTATTTGTATCATGATATGTATGGGGTGGCTGGCAAAATAATAGGAGAGTGACAAAAATAAGGACCGAAGGTGAACAACATTTCACCAGTACACATCCTATTTATTATTATTGGCTTTTACCCTTTCTTTCTAACACTTCACACTCCTCTCAGCTAACTAGCCACTTAATTTTCCTACTATTGGAATGCATTCAACCACTCTCTCCCTGCTTCTTTCTCTCTATTTTCAGCCTGTTACTTACGTAAGACTTGCTCTTTCTTATTCACTTTCAGACTCCCCTATAATAAACACTGCGTTTTCATGGTGGGAAGTTGTATGCATAAAATTCATTGAAAATTCATTAACTATGTATGTGCATGTGTGAGTGTGTGTGTGTGTGCATGCGCGTTTGTCTCTACAAAGTTTTCATTGTCAACATTATTGGTTGGCTACTGGTGCTCATTTGTTTATATCCTGCATAAAACAATATCGGCAGATTAACGTTTCAACGGTTGAAGGTCCATGGAAAAACTATCTTACAAAAATATCTAAGGGTTGGTGACAGGAAGGGCATCTGGCTGTAGTATACTGCTCCAAAAACAAAATTCGTCCAACCCATGGCAGCATATAAAACCAGACATAAAAACAAAGATGATGATGATGATATATATATATATATTTGTTATCTAAAATTTTTTGACATCATCTAAAATTTGGAATGCTAAGAAGCGATTCTTGACATCAACCATAATTATTTTCTCACAGCTGCATCAGTGGTAAGTTTCCCCCAGTCATAACGTACTCTATTTTTACTTAAGTTCTTATTTACTCTCAAGCTTAACCTGAACTTTCCTGTCACAATTCGATGGTCAAAATTTACAGTAAAAGATGTATTGTAGACTTTGTTGTTCATAGCATTATTTTTCCATTTTTTCTTAATTAGAATGTGATCCAGTAGTGCTCTAGTGTTATTTGGGCATATAAACGTCCACAGCTTACCTTTTCTCTCTTTGTATTGCACATTCAAATTGATAATTTCACATTCTGTTTGAAAGTCTATGAGATATTTGCCATTTTGGTTTGTCAACTGAGGAAAAGCTGATCCATTAGTATCTTCTTCCCCAATTTTTGCATTCTTATCGTCTCCAATAATGTTGACATTGTGTTTGGGAATTGATTTAGTCAGATCGGTGAGATCGTGATAAACCTGAATCATGTCTTCTTCATTTGTTGCATGTGTGAGACTATAGCATGAGATCACAGTTGAGCTTGGATTCTCATTAAATGAAGCAATCATTATATGAGGAGTGATACATTCAACTGAATTCAAGGCTTTATAAGACTTTGGACTCAGGAGTAATCCTACACCTCTGATGGTTGAATTGTTTCCAGCTTTTTCTACTGAACTTGTTGAAAATATCCATCCTTTTCCCATGTTTTTGTGACAGATAATAATATCTTCATGGAAAATCCAATGTTCCTGCATGCAGATTATCTCAATGCATTTCTTTTCTGCCAATGCAGTGCTCTCACCCATTTTAGACATCAAATTTAGAGACTGAACGTTAAAAGTCGCAAGTTGAAATATGTTTTTACGTCTTCAAAACTTGTAACCAGTAGTGTCTTGTTTCAGTTCAGTTCGGCTGTCTACTGAAAAGAGCGCTCCTTGTTTACCTATGCAACGAGCAATGCAGTATGGTTTTATCTTTGGAGAAATGGTCATTTGGATTCTATCTGTTGCTTAATAATGACAGATGGTAACAAACTCTGAATATCATCGCAGTATTCAACTAACTAGAATGTTTGATCGATGCCATTGTAGTTGACTGAGACGGTTATCATTTACCATTGATTAGTGAGAAAGCCAAGATATCAGTTTGTCGACACTCACCATTTCCACGACTGGAGCCCTGCTTCCAACTCTAGGAGTATTTTATCATTAAAGTTTATTCCTCAATCACATGCACACACCCACACACACTGTTGGATGGGTGCTGACTCTACTGAGTTCATCCGCCCTTTTGACAGGTTTTGTTTTTCATCCTGCATGGTGTCCAAATATTCACCCTCTCCACTAAGCAAGCTTGTTGGGGTTGCTGGCTTAGTCGCTGATGACCCAACCATGCGACAGGTTGTACTGGGTTACATGTTAGCGGTAGCACTATGAGTGACCTGACATACTATTACTACTACTACTACTTCAACGAGTTGAGGAAGCTGCAAAACAGATTGGACTACACGTCAATGATGATAAGACTAAGTTTATGGTTTTCATTCAACCAAAAGAAGACATTAAATCATCAAAAGGTGCAAATTTGAAATGTGTAAATGACTTGAAATATCTGCAATCGTGGATAGAAAGTTCAAAGAGACACAGGGAACTAAGAATTTAACCGGCATGGTCAGCAATGAATAAGATGTCTGCAATATGGGAAACAAATCTATCTAATGATCTCAAAATACAGTTTTTTAGAGTTGCTGTAGAAAGCATTTTGATATATGGATCTGAATGCTGGGCACTTACAAAAGCAATAGAAAGCAGGCTAAATGGAATATATACCAGAATGTGAAGGAGAGTAAAGAATATTTCTTGGAAGCAACATCTACCGAACAATGTATTATATGGAAATATACCATTATTAACAGAAACCATCAAACAATGCAGACTTAAGTTTGTGGGACATTGTTGGCAAAAAAAAGATGAAGTCGTATGTCAACAATTATTATGGGAACCAGTACATGGTAAAAGAAGAAGAGGCAGACCTTGTCAAACATATGTGCAGCAGTTGCTGGAGAACACAAACCTTGAGAGGAACTGTGTTGCAGAGATGATGGAGGACAGGGAAACGTGGATGATGATGATGATGATGATATATTAGAAAATATTTATCCTTCCACAAACATATATATAAAGTTCATGCTTAATTCTGGTTTTTATAGTGTAAAGTATATAAGAGAAAAATCTCCTCTTGTAGATGACATCAGTCTATCACTGTTAGCAAGTGAATTAAGGCATGCTGAAGGCTTTGGAAGGTAGACTTAATCCATTGCTTGGTTTAACACTACTCTTGGATGCCTTTAGCAGAGTATACTTTGTTGCAAGTACTCGAACCAGGTCTCTGGCCTGAGGATAATCCATGGGCCATAGTTTCTTCCTCCCTCTCCTTTAGTCTTAGAGATCATGCAAAAAGTCATGGATACAGCCTACCTCATTTCACTAAATATGAAAAAAGATAAGCAGCAGTAGATTTTGAATTTCTGAACCATGAACAGGTATTGAATACATTATCAGCTCAGTCACTTTACCTTTCATATATGAAAGCACAAACTATCACTCCTTAACACTTAGTTTGGGAACATTTGTACATACCATTTTCCCTTTAAGCTGACTTAGTCGTTAGAAAAGTACAGGCGATTTTATAAAAAAAAAATGATTAAAAAGCTTTCTAGCCCTAGTTGTGTATTCTAACATGAATGCATACATACGTACATGTGTGTGTCTGTATGTGTGTGTGTGTGTGTGTGTGTGTGTGTGTGTGTGTGTGTGTGTATATCAGTGTATGCTCTGATAATCAGAATTGCAAAGGCCATATATCAATTTCTACTGAGTGTTTCATGGCTTTTAACTTGACATTTTCCCCCTAGCCACAAATATTAACTTATATTCATATAAGATATGGTTTTTAACCAGATAATTGTTTATTAAGTGCAATCTTCAAAATACATTAATAAAGAATTGTTTCTGAAATTTAACAGTTCCCATTGCTGCACACACAGTAGAAATGTCAGGTTTTAAATAGCTATTTTATGTGATAAATCTTCTGTATAATAAGTGACCTTAACACCTTGAGTGGTGAAAATCATAACTACATTGAAATAAAATGTTGTTATATAGTTATATAGTTATGTGAAAAAAAAGTATCTGCTCTGAGAGAGGAAAATAGAAAGGAGAGGTTAGTAGAAGAAACTCTTCGAAAACTTAACTATAATGTAATTAGTTTCTTTATTTTATTTATTTATTTATTTATTTCATCAGTTAAGACAGTAAATTTACTCTCAACATTGAAACACAGGTTCTCTCTCCCCTCTCTCTCTCTCTCTCTCTCTCTCTCTCTCTCTCTCTCTCTCTCTCTCTCTCCTTCTCTCTCTCCTTCATTCTGTCACTCTTCTGAGATAATTCTTCATGTCAAAACAGCTGTGTTTTTCATTACATCAGGTGTTTAGGTCAGTTGCTCTAAGGAAGATTTGTTAGATAAAGAAAAAAACACCTAAAATCTCAACTTCCAGAATAAAAACACTATAATGTTTATTTATTTTGTGTTTTAGGTTTATTTTTACTTTTTAATTCTTACAAATTTTTTTTTTTTTGTAAATTTTATTTTCTCTGTAAAACAACAACATCCTCACAACATAAGAAAGCCATTTCTTTGCACCTCTCACACACTTTTCCCCCCTTATAACAGTATGAGAATCAGTATCACAAAGTGCCTGTGTTGTTGATCAGTTTATGGCAGTATCAAGTTGATTTCTTTTTCTTTTGCTTGTGAAATTGTTTATCATACTCCTTGGCTTTCATCACCAGTTTAGATCTTCACCTTTTCCTTTTTCTTTTTTGTTCCTTATTACCCTCTCTTCCCCACTTTGTTTTTTTATCTCTTCACATTCTATTCGCTTTTCCTATCTTGACAGTGGCTAGTTATTCTAGCAATGTGAAAGAAGACCTATTTTTCCTTCCATAATTGTGACAGTTTATCTAAGAAAAACAATTATAATTTTAACACATAAAGGAAGAATTTTCTAAGCATGCCATGTATAGCACATATAGACACACACATAAATAAAAATGTGCTTTATATTCAGTCTGTTTGATTCTACGACTTTGAACTGGCATTAACCAATATATATTCAATAATATATTTCTATAAGTTAAACCAATATTGTCAACAAATGTGATGACATTCCTAAGCATAGAGCTTACATAATTATTGAATATTAAGGTTTTAGGTTTACACAAGTTGTATATCACGCATGAGAAGACAAAGAACCACGTGGAACAGCAATATTCTCCACTGCAAGATCTGTCCAACTCATGAGTGTGTGAATAAACAAATGTTAAACCAATGGGTCCTAGGATTGTTTTATTCTGTGTAATGTCAATTAATTTTAATTACCCAAGGCTATGAAATCAATATGATGTATCTAATATAATCTGGTTAATATAAGAAATCATTAGGAGCTCTGACAGTTCTAGAGCAAGCTAGTTTTGAAATTTAAATTGAGCCCTTCAAGCAAATATCTTGTATCTTAATGTTTTCAATATGAAGTTCTGAGCTTGTCAAATTAAGAGGTCAGTATTAATAAGGCCATCAAAATCAATCAACTTTTAGTTGACAGCTTATGTGTTCAATATGAAGTTTCTGAGCTTGTCAAATTAAGAGGTCAGTATAAATAAAGCCACCAATATCCATCAACTTTTAGTTGACAGCTTCTAGATTGTCTATGATACTCTAGATATTCCAATCTTTTGTGCATATTCTTACAGATTGATTCAGTTTAAGATTCTTAAATTCTTGTAAACAACAATGTTTCAACAGATTTCACTGTCCATAGGCAAAACACTTCTTTTCAAAACCAGCATTTAAAGAAATATGGTATGTAATTGGTCAACATCAACTGATATGCTTGGTGCAAGAGAGATATGCTCAAATTGCCCGAAACCTTCAAAGGAACTTGAAATAAATTAAATAATCTACAAATTTTAACAAACATTCCTATGCTTTTCCCATGAGGATGATGATATCCAGTCATGGATGTGATAATTTTGGTAGCAATGATACCACCAAGTTAGCCCTGATTGAACAGACCTATTATCAAAGGCAATCTAACCACAACCATCCCGTCATTTCTTAGGTATTGTCTATCTAATGTTACCTTGTCCAATGTAGCCTTAGATTTTTTTTTAAAGATGAGTGTGGAATAAGGGAATTTTTGCTGCTATTTCCAGCAGATCAAGCAACCACATAGAGGCTCCCTTGTTGGCACTGTTGTTGTCAGCCCTATCAAGCAAACCTATAGTTGCAGGCTTTCCAGCCCTGACCATCCTATCTTTTCAGACACAAAATGTGTTCTTTTTTAAGAGTATAGCATGTGATTTGAAGGAGATTTGTCCGATATTTCTACCAGTTCAAGTGACCACTTAGAGGCTTCTCTCTTTGGCTTGAATGACCACATAGAAGCTTCTCTCATTGTCATAGTGATAAAACATTGATAGTGTGTAGTTACTAATCTGTTTGCTAACGTGTAATAGTGTGTATTTACTGATCAGTTTTGGGTACTCGTTCAGTTTCACACAGCATTTAATATATTACCTCAGGTCAGCAAAATATATACTGAGTCATTAGTTATTTTCTATTTTTATTTTTTTATTTTATATGTTGGAATGTCTGAGATATCTTTAGTGATATTCACAGTGCTGTCCACATTTACCAATTAAAATGTTCTCAGCATCATTTTTTTCAGGGTTTACCTTTCAGCCATCCTAGGTGATGGTTGTAAGTAGTTAGTTGTTGTTGTTGTTTTGTCCAGGTCAGCCCTGATTGGGCAGATCTATCATCAAAGGCATTCCAGTCATGACCATCCTGTCTTTTTTCCTTGGCACTGTGTACCCAGGACCACATTATCCAATATGTCCATTTTTAAAAGACAGTAAGGTGTAATTTGAGGAAGATTTGGCTGCTATTTCTACTAGGTTGGGAGACTGCATAGTTAGTTGAGTTAAAAGTAGACCAATTATTGATACATTTGTAGATCAGTACCAAATTTGGAAAGCTATCAAGAATTAACAGAAAAAAAAAAATCATAAGTTTAAAAATGATTGGAAATAAAGGAAATAGAAGTAAAATCGTTTGTAAATAATCATTAGGAAAATACATAGAAGTGGGAGGTCCCAGGTTCGATCCCACTGTGTGGCATCTTGGGCAAGTGTCTTGGTCGACCCAAGCCTTGTGAGTGAATCTGGGTAGACAGAAACACTATGGAAGCTCATCAGATAGATTGTTCCTGTAATTCAAAGGTCCAGCCTTGTCACACTGTGTCATGCTGATTCTGGGTGAGAATTATGTTATGGGTACACATGTCTGTAGAATACTCAGCCGCTGCACACGTTAATTCAATGAGTAGGCCGTTCTGTTGATCGAACAATAGAACACTCATCATCAAAACCGACGGTGAATCCATCATCATCATCAACAATGATGATGATGATGATGATGATGATGATATACACACACACCTGGAATTGGAAGGCCTCAAAGTAAACTTGGCAAAGACTAAAGTTTTACTAAGTAGAAAAGGATTAGGTAGAAATTCCATACTGTTACCCAGTGTAACCTATGGACGCACAAGAGATGTAGTGGGATTACAGGCAGGTTGACAGAGAAAGCAATCTTCATGTGTGGCAGATACAAAGGAGTAGTTCGTAAGAATACTCACAAAATAAGTTCCCTCAATTGTTCAGAGGTATCACTGGAAGTGGTTGACAATTTCTGTTACCTCGGTAACCTCATCAGCAGTGGAGGAGGGTGTTCTGAGAGCATAGTAGCCAGAGTAAGAATGGGATGGAAAAAGTTGAGGGAACTGTTACCTTTGCTGGCAACAAAGAGCTCTTTCGGAGTGAAGGGCTGGTTGTATGAAGTGCAATACGGCATGGTAGTGAAACTTGGGCCTTGAATGCTGAAAATCTGCGACAGATGGAAAGAAATGAAGTGAGCATGCTCCAATGGATCAATGGATGTGTAATGTTTTAGTGTGCACTAAGGAACTGAGGGAAAGGTTAGGTATTAGAGGAATCGTCCCTCCGGGATGGTAAAAATAAAGAACGAGTCAAGTACTGGGGTTGTTGACCTTGTGCCTATGTTAGAAACAGCAATTATTATTAGGATGGTTGTGATTGGTAGAATGGATAGAGCACCGGACAAATATCTCCCAGTATTTAGTCACAATTCTGAGTTCAAATCCCGTCAAAGTTGACTTTGTCTTTCAACTTTCCAGTATCAATAAAATAAGTACCCTTTAAGCACTAGGGTAAATTTAATTTTTTAAAAACCCTCCTTGAAATTTGTAGCCCTATGCTTATGTTAGAAATTATCTTTATTGATAATTACTAGTCAAGTACTGGAGTTGATTCCATCAACAACACCAATCCTCTATAAAGGTATGGCTCTCTACCACTGTTATATATATGAATTATGTTTATTATATGTATGGTAGTGGAGGGGCAGGAATGCTAGAGTGTCAGATGAAATGTCTTGCACTATTTATTGATGCCCATTTATGTTGTGAGTTAAATTCCTGCAAAGGTTAATTTTCATTTTCATCCTTCTAGGGTTGATGAAATAAGTAACAGCCATATATGGGGGGGGTGGGTCAGTTCAATTGACTGTACTCTTCACTATGCATCACAAATGAAAATCATTATTATAATTATTTAGAGGGTGGCAGATAGAGATCCAGACAAATGGCCTTGCATCCCTTTACATTCTGAGTTCAAATCTCAGTGAGGCCAACTTTGCCATCATTCCAGTGTTGATAACATATGTACCTGTCAGGTATTGGGGTTGTTATAATCAATTATACCCTCTGCCAAGATTTGTGACCTTGTGATTATGTAAGAAATAATTATTATTATTTAGTGTAGGGTGGTGTGATGCAGAATCGATAGAGTGGCGAATAAATTGCTTTGCAATATTCACTTGTGTGCTTTTACATTCTAAGTTCAAATCCTGTTGGGAGTGATTTACTTTTTATCCTTCTTGGGATGGGGGACGGGGGGATAAGCCTTGATTCCTCCTTATTACTTGTACCATATCCATAACCTCCATGTACACCAATGTAGCCATCCTGGTTTTGCTCAACATGTCCATTAAAATTGCCAACTGTAATAATGAGGTTGCTGTCATTCGTTATTGAGTTAGTCTGCATGAGGACTTCATAGAAATGGTCCTTCTGTTCATCTGCCAGCCCTAATTGTGTATGCAGAAGTAAATGTTGTAGTCCATGACTTGCCAAAGCTTAATTATTCTGTCATGCACTCTGACTACCTCAATTACTTTATCTATCCTTTTCTCTGCTAACAATATTCTAACTCCACCAACCCCATCGCTGTTACCCACTCAGAAGAATTTGTACCTTTGTTCCTTGCCTGTGAGGGGTCTGGTTGGGACTCCCCTCAATATTGCTACTTGTAAACAGCACACTTCTACTCACCTCTGCTCCAGCATCTCTACAATCTCTCCCGGCCTACCCTTCATTGTACCGATGTTAATGGTTACAGCCCTAAAGTTTTGAACCTGACAGAAAGACGGGTGTTTGCATTAGAGGGTGGGTAGCTTCATGTTCATTTTCTAACAAGAGGTGAGTTTCTGATGGGTCAATATATTGTTATCTGTTTTCTACGTCTGAAAGGAAGAGAGTTTGTGTCACCGTTTGATGACAGTCAAGGGGTTCGTGTCACCGTTTGATGACAGTCAAGGGGTTCTCACACATGGTCAGATATTTTCACCTTTAATTGATTTGCTATGCATTCCCTCATTCACCAATGAACTACTATCAATAATTAATTAATAATTATCACTGGGCAACACACTTTTTGTTGACTAAGGTTTGAGAGTTGTTTTCATCTAATTTTGGGTCGCTGATTTCAAAAATGGCATCCGTTTTTGCCTATCACGTCAAGTTTTTTCTCTATGGCAGACCG